>BQNB010068332.1:0-30126 GCA_026074375.1 Tanacetum coccineum
ATCCCAAGCGTCCATAGAACTCTGAATAATTCAAAGACAATATGTTGCTGATGCAAGCTCAGGAGAACGGGGTAGCATTAGATGAAGAGCAGTTATTGTTTATTGTAGGTGGACAAGACAACGCCATTGATAAAGATGTGGATGAGCAACCCGTTCAGGACTTATCACTCAATGTGGATAATGTGTTTCAAGCTGATGACTGTGATGCGTTTGATTCTAATGTTGATGAGGCTCCTACTGCACAGACCATGTTCATGGAAAATCTATCATCCGCAGATCCTGTTTATAATCAAGCCGGTCCGCCTTATGATTCAGACATTCTATTTGAGGTACACAATAATGATCATTATCAGGATGCTGTTTGTAAACATCTTGAAATACACGAGATGTATGATGATGTACAACTAAACTATGTTGTTGAATCACATGCTGATTATACGAGTGATAGTAATATGATTCCATATGATCAGTACATAAAGGACAACACAGTGCCAGTTGTATAGAATAATGTATCTTCTGTACCAAATGATGCATATATGATGATATTAAATGATATGCATGATCCGCCTGCTCAATATGTCTCTATAACAACACAGAACAATGTAGTTGCTAAATCATTGACTGCTAAACTTGCAACATATAAGGAACAAGTTGAATTGTATAAAAGACGGGACAGGTTTGAATTAATGGAAAGAGAACAAAAGATTGATGAACAATTAAGAATAGTTATCACTGACCGTAATATCAAGGAAAAAATTTGAAAAAGGAACTTCATTCTGTAAAATTACAACTTTCCTCCACCATTAACCATAACAAGTCAATAGTAGAAGAAGTTACGTCTTTGAGAAAGGATTTTAAACAGAAAGAAAATAAATACCTTGAAGAATTTTTGGACATGAAAGCTTTAAAAGAAAGGGTAGAGGATAAATTATACAAACAAGACCAGTCTCTTCAAACAGTTTACTTGTTGTGTAAACCAAAGCCCTATTATGATGAAAAGAATAAGGTAGTTATTGGCTACAAGAACCCTTTATGTCTACCCATGCAAAGCAAGTTCAGCCTGCCCTATATAATGGTCATGAAATTATCAAAACCAATCATGTCCCGGCCATAGTGCACAACTCAGAGGATACCCTAAAGATAGCTGAAATCACTAGGAAGAAAATGAGTGACAAGATGAAAGACCCATAGTGTGTGAAAAAGAGAGTTAAGATTGCACCACCTGATTAATCGAGAGAGAATTATTTAGCGACTTTCACACCACAGAAACAATTGACCCCCGAGCAGATATTTTGGTCCAACGATCTCATCGAGATGAAAGCAGAAGCTCTTAAGGAGCAGCCAAATCTTCACGACTAATCAAAGCGTTGATGATGTATCCACCAAATACACCTGCAACGCTTGTTCCCAAGGTGCTTCCAACAAAAAGTCAAGTGAAAATTAATATTTTTACACTTATACAACTTTTTTTAGAATTTGAAAAAACCTGCAAAAAGAGAATTACACCTACTAGGGTCGCTGAAGGGGAAAGGGGTTTTGAACAAACCAAGGAATGTTATCTCACCGACGTCATTCCATTTTTTAAAACACTTAAAGAACATTTTGAGGGCATTCAAAAGGCTCTAACTAAAGAAATTAAATAAATGAAAGACATTTTTGAAGAGTTGGAAGCTAAGGTTGACCAGAACGTTGTCCATAGGAAGCATGCTGAGATTGAGAGGAAAAACCTTCTTATTGCAAATGATAATTTAATTGATGACTGCTTGTCCAAAGATGTGTTTTGTATTACAATGAATTCTAAGCTTACTGTATCTAGATTTACTGAAATGCATGATGCCCACACTATCGTTCAAGCACGTTGTCTGGAACTTGAATCAGAGCTTTCTAAATTACGGGATAAGATTCAAATAGATGATCATAATGAATTAGTAAACCATTTTTCCAATCTTGAGGTAAATCACTTAAACCTGCAGCTAAAGTATCAAAACCTTAAAGAAAGTTTTGGGAATAACCCACCTCCACCCGCTAGAGAAACTTCTGATTTTGACTCAGTCTTTGTAATTGGAAAAATGAAAGCTTTCCTTCAAGGAAAGGAAAACGTCATCAAAAAATTGAAAATGCAAATCTCTCAACTAAAGGAGACCCGTAGTGAAGCAGACCGTACACTTGATTTCAGGGCCTTAGATTTTCAGATCACTCAATTAACTGAAAAAGTCACCACTCTTCAAGAACAAAATGAGCTTTTTAGGGCAGAAAATGGAAAGATTAAGCAGCATTACAAGGAACTCTATGATTCTATTAAGATCACATGTGCTAAGCATATCGAACAGACAACTGCTCTGTTAACTGAAAATGAGAATCTAAAAGTCCAAATACATAATAAAATGCAAAGTGTCACTACTAATCCTATAAAAACAAGAGTTCTTGCACCGGGTAAGTATGCCATAGATGTTGAACCAATTCCTCCTCGTAATAGGAATAATAGGGAAGTTCATCTAGATTATCTCAAGCATCTTAAGGAAAGTGTTAAAACTATTCGCGAGATAGTAGAGGAAGCCAAAGTTGAAAGACCGTTAGATAGATCACTTGCATTTGCTTGCCTTTACACCAAACACTCTCAGGAACTATTAGAATACGTGATTGGCACTTGTCTGAAAGACTTCAATCAACGAGATAAAAAGCATGCTTATACCCCTTTAACTAAGAAAAAGCAAGTCACTTTTAAGGTCTAATGTGTAACGTCAAATAGTAACACACACAAACATGTATAGCAACTGAACACTCAGAAGACTAATGTCCCCGTACCTCCTTTTACAAGAGTAAATAGTTACACTGATGCTAGCGGATCACAGCCTAGGAGCAATACCAAGAAAAATAGAATCTTGCCGGCTAAGAGTGTCAACAAGAAGAATGTAGAAGAACACCCTAGGACAAATAAGTCTAATTTAAAAACCAAGAATCGTGTTGATTCTAGTATTAGCTCTAAGCGTACTGTAATTAATTCGAATTCCCATACTGCTTGCAAGACATGTAACAAATGCTTAATTTCTGCAAATCATGATATGTGTGTGGTTACTTATTTACACTCTGTGAATGCATCCCCCTCTGTTAAAAATGTTATGCGTAAAGTTAAGCAAGTTTGGAAACCTAAGCAAGTCAAGCAAGTCTGGAAACCAACAGGCAAAATACTTCTTAATGTAGGTTATTAGTGGATGCCCACAGAAAGGACATTTAATTTAAGAGCACAATGCCCTTTAACTAGGCTCACTACATCCAAAGTAGTGTCTGTTATTACTTATGCTAACCCACAGGAACCCAACCAAAATTGGGGTTCCAACTGTCCAAACTCTCCATCTTCGTCTATTTTCAACTGCAGGTCATACAGATAGTCCTTTGGTATTTGGATTCAGGCTCCTCAAAACATATGACGGGAGATCGCTCACGGCTCGGGAATTTTGTAAAAAAGTTCATCGGGATAGTTAGATTCGGGAATGACCACTTTGGTACTATTATGGTTTATAGAGATTACGTGATTGGTGATAGTGTAATCTACAGGGTATACTATGTGGAAGGACTATGACACAATTTGTTCTCTGTCGGAAAAATTTGTGACTCTGGTTTGGAAGTTGCATTCAGGGAACATTCATGTTATGTTCGAGATACGGATGGTGTTAAATTAATTAAAGGTTCTCACGGTTCTAATTTGTACACTATCTCGGTTGAATACATGATGAAGTCCTCTCCCATTTTCCTGTTGTCTAAGGCCTCCAAGAACAAATCATGGTTATGGCATTGTCGTTTAAACCACTTAAACTTTGGTACCATTAATGACCTTACAAAAAAGAACTTAGTCAGAGGTTTACCTAGATTGAAGTTTGAGAAAGATCATCTTTGCTCTGCATGTCAACTGGAAAGAGCAAAAAGCATACCCACAAACCCAAAACCAAAAACACCAACTTGGAAGTTCTTAATACCCTTCATATGGATTTATGTGGACTGATGCGAGTGCAAACAATTAATGGGAAGAAATACATCTTAGTCATCGTTGATGATTATTCTCGGTTTACTTGGGTTAAGTTTTTAAGATCGGAAGATGAAACCCTAGAGGTCGTCATCAAATTTCTAAAGCAAATACAAGTCGGTCTCAACAAAACTATTAGATACATCTGTACCGATAATGGCACATAATTTTTCAATAAAGATTTGACTGCATATTATGAACGTGTCGGCATTTTTCACCAAAAGACAGTTCCACGGACTCCTCAGCAGAACGACGTTGTCGAAAGACAAAATCGTACTCTTATAGAGGCCGCTAGGACAATGCTAATATTTTCCAAGGCTCCAATGTTTCTATAGGTAGAAGTTGTGGCTACTGTTTGTTACACCCAAAATCGATCCCTCATTCACACTCTTCATAACAAAACCCCATATGAGCTGGTGCATGATAAGAAGCCCGATCTTACCTTTTTCCGTGTCTTTGGTGCTCTTTGTTACCCTACAAATGACAGCGAAGATCTTGGAAAATTACAACCAACAGCTGATATTGGCATATTCGTTGGTTATGCACCTAGCAGGAAAGGGTATAGAATCTACAACAAAAGAACCTGACAAATTATGGAAACTATTCACGTTCAATTTGATGAGCTGACTAAGCAAATGGCTCCTGTGCAACTCAGTACAGGACCCGCTCCTTCGTTTCTGACGCCTGGACAGATAAGTTCGGGGCTCGTACCCAATCCGGTCCCTGTAGCACCTTATGTAACCCCCACAAATAAAGAACTAGAGATTTTATTCCAACCAATGTTCGATGAATACCTAGAACCTCCTCGTGTTAAAAGACCGGTCTACCCTGCTCTAGCAGTTCCAGTTCATGTCACTTCAGCCGGTACACCTTCTTTTACTACCATTGATCAAGATGCACCTTCTCCAAGTCGTTCACCGTCATCTTCGGTATTACAATCTCCATGTTCACATCAAGGTGTTGCTGCTGGATCTACTATCATTGAAGATAATCCTTTTGCTCCTGTTGACAATAATCCCTTTATTAATGTGTTTGCTCCGAAACCTAGTTTTGAAACATCATCATCCGAGGATGTTAGTTCCACAGAATCAACTCATCTCACTCAACCACACCATCATCTCGGGAAATGGAGCAAGGATCACCCGCTTGACAATGTCATTGGCAATCCCTCTCGATCAATATCCACTAGAAAACAACTTGCAACTGATGCCTTACGGTGCTTGTATAACTCTGTACTGTCAAAAGTTAAACCAAAGAACTTCAAATCTGTCGTTATTAAAGACTATTGGTTTCAAGCCATGCAAGATGAGATTTACGAATTTGATCGACTTTAAGTATGGGAATTAGTACCACGACCTGACTGTGTCATGATTATAGCTCTTAAGTGGATTTACAAAGTTAAGCTTGATGAGTACGGTGATGTTCTGAAAAACAAGGCAAGGTTGGTGGACAAGGGGTATCGACAAGAGGAGGGAATTGATTTCGAGGAATCCTTTGCACTGGTGGCATGCATCAAGGCTATACGAATCTTCATCGCCAATGCATCTAGCAAAAACATGACCATCTATCAAATGGATGTCAAGACAGCATTCCTTAATGGCGAACTGAAGGAAGAAGTCTACGTTTGTAAACCAGAGGGTTTCGTTGATCCAGACCATCCAACACATGTTTATCATTTGAAGAAGGCTTTGTATGGTTTAAAGCAAGCTCCTCGGGCATGGTATGACACCTTGTCACGTTTCTTCTGGACAACAAATTTTCCAAGGGTGCAGTTGATCCGACATTATTCACTCGGAAAACAGGCAAACATATTCTTCTTGTTTAGATATATCTAGATGATATCATATTTGCCTCGACCGACCCTAAAGCATGTGACATATTTTTTAATGAGATGAGTTCAAAATTTCAAATGTCAATGATGGGACAAATGTCTTTTTTTAGGATTACAAGTTTCCCAAAGTCCCGGAGGCATCTTTATTAATCAATCAAAATTGGCTCTCGAAATCTTAAAGAAATTTGGGATGGATTCGTGTGACCTTATTGATACACTCATGGTGGATCGACTTAAACTAGATGAGGACCCCTTAGGGATTCCAGTTGACCAGACTCAATTTCGTAGTATGGTCGGCTCCCTAATGTACCTCACTGCCAGCAGACCCGACCTTGTATTCGTTGTATGCATGTGTGCTAGATATCAGGCTTCGCCTACCAAAAATCACCTTGAAGCACCTAAACGGGTATTTCAGTATCTCAGAGGAACCATTAATTGGGGTCTTTGGTCTCAGAAAGACACCGTTATGGCACTAACGGTCTATGCAGATGCGGACCATGCAGGTTGTCAAAACACACGAAGAAGTACGTCAGGAAGTGCTCATTTCCTTAGAGATAAATTAGTTAGCTGGTTATCAAAGAAATAGAAGAGCACTGCGATCTCAACTATAGATGTTGAATACATTGCCATGTCTGGATGCTGTGCTCAGATACTTTGGATGGGGTTACAACTTACAGACTATGGATTTGCCTTCAATAAGATTCCCCTGTATTGTGACAATCGTAGTGCTATTGCTCTTTGCTGCAATAATGTCCAGCACTCCCGATCCAAGCACATTAATATACGACACCATTTCATTCGATAGCAGGTTGAGAAAGGTGTGGTTGAATTATACTTCATGACGACGGATTATCAGCTCGCGGACATCTTCATCAAAGCATTACCAAGAGAGCGGTTCGAATTTCTACTCCTGCGACTTGGTATGAAGAGTATGTCTCCGGAAACCCTTATACGTCTTCAGGAAGGTGAAGAGGAGTAAAGGATGGTCCTCCTATATCCTATTTAAATATGTACATATTAAAAACCAAAAAGAAAATACAAAAATATAAAACCTACAAAACCATAAAAAATCAAAAAATAGAAAATACCAAAAATAGTTTTTCAAGACATGTCTTCTGTTTATAGATAACATTTACGGACCTAGAAATGTCATTCAATAATGACAAGGGTCTTTAAATGAAGCTCGAACGGAAGTTTAAACTTTTCAAAACATGTCTTTATGGCTTGCAGTTATTTCAGACTGCAGCCCGCTTTTCAAATTAAGGAACGCATGTCGCCAAAAAGATGGTTGTTCCTAACAACGGGTGATTAAGTTATCTCGGGCATGGATTAGTTTATATCCGTGCACCCTCGATCAAATGTGCGCTTCAGTGCATTATTTCTTGATTCAGAAGAGAAGTGTTCTTTCTAACCAAATAATTTTTATTCTATGATCCTTCAAAAATTATTTATGTTAACCACGGTGGTAAAAGTGTTGTTTGAAAATCAATCAGATAAATGTTTCCTAGCTGTACTTAACTTCAAGGACCAGTTGTGCTATTTGCTAATCTTATTTAACCCTAAATACTTAATACCGTAAGTACAAGAAGTTTGAAATCCCAGGGACTAAATCTACCAACTTTGAATTACAGGGATACGGTTGTTAGGATTAGATGATTCGAGTTTGAGGTTCAAATATGATCCCTATGCATTTGTATGATCTGATTGAATGATTTTCGAATGTTGATTGATTTTTGCTAGTCGATTATAGTTTGATTGTTGTCGATTAAGTGATTGCGCACTCGTGTTATACTTAGGATTGTACTTTCTGTGTTGGAATTAGGTCCCTAAGATTCTGAATTGAAAGTTAAAATATGATTGAATTGCATGTGATTGATAGTTTGCTTGAAAATGCATGATAGCGGTGAATGTTCTTGATAGCTGCTTCTCATTTTCGCTAAATATCGGTTTGATAAATTTCCCGATAGCGGTTTGATTATGATATGAATATTTATATATGAGAAGGCAAACTGCTACGAGGTAGCGGTTTGATGAAGATTTAAAAAATTTTCGTGCATTACTCTATTAGATGTAAACATAGGTTAATGGGAATCGATCTTTTGTTGGGAATTATATTTGAGTTGCTAAGACACAATATATGAAAGATGCAAGGTCTTACAAAGGCAAAGGTGGATATTCTTTAAAGATAAAGATTTGAAGATTCTTGAAGATAAACTTAAATGGTTAAAAAGATTTATTAATATCTTTTTTTGTTCTTCTCTTTGGTAAACCTATTTCTCTAGTATTTAAAGAGATATTGGTCATATAGTTTTTTCTGTTTGCGTCATGATATAAAATACAATCATAGAAAAGTGTGTGTGTGTGTCTAGGCATCAAGTCTATAGTGGACGCCTCCTAGATTTTGTGTGTTTTAGCCTCATGGAATTTTTGTTTCCTTGTTATTATGTTTAGGATAACACGTTTTTACAGTTGATCAAGTAGAATTGGGCTTGTACGTAGTCTTGTATCATTGAGATAATAATGAAACCATGTTAGAATAACATTGATTTGTTCTTATTCCGCTGCATGTTATTATATTTGTTATTCATCCTAGATATAGATCTAAACAATCTGAGCTTACAACAATTTTTTAATCTCCACGATTGGTATTAGAGCCTCGTGGCTCTCGATCTAGGTTGATTACTAAGGTTTTTTTGGGATTGTGTTCTTGATGGAAAAAGACTTGAGAGACGTATCTATGTTTGGTGTATTGGTGATTTTGGTGATGTTTAGGGTTTTTTGTGCCTTAAAGCGGGTAGTTTTATACTTTAAAAAATGGACAACGATGATTAATTTTTGTTTGGTTTAAAGTCGAGTTTGGTGTGAATATTTAGGGTTTATTTCACAAAACACTAAATCTTGGTTAGTTTTTGAAAAGGCCTAATATGAACAAAAACAAGAAATGTTTTTTTGGTGTATTCAAAGCCATGATTGGACTTGTTGGTTTTGATTTCTTGGAAGCTACATGATCTCATTACAAGATCATTGATAACAGAAAGGGTTGTACTGCCGGTTTTCTGGTTCGTTTATTGTATTGCGTTGAGACTGTTGGTTGGGATGTGTTCTTATTCGATGCTTCATGATTATGGTTAATTCATTAGAAACAAGTTTCTGCTGGTCTAGATGATTCAAGGGAAGCATTTTTTGGTCATGTTTAGTGAACATTACATGGTTAATCACACGCGTTCGTTATTACTGCTTGGTTTAAGGGGAAGAGTTAATAACTGGTTGTGGTGAGAAGTTTTATACTACAAGTTGAGTGTTTGTACTGCTAGCTATTATGTCATAACTGCCAGTTCTGTTAGGATATCGGACATACACCACATATTATGCCGACTTATCTCGGACAAAACAGTGTAACATATTTGTTTATTTTTGTTTATTAAATATCTTAAAGATTAGGCTCATTATTTATTTGAATTAATTAGTTACGAAGAAGATTGTTTATTACTTATTTGATGATGAAGTGGAATTGTTTGGGGTCGTGTTTTTATTATATCTTAAAGTGGGTGTTACACTTTGAGTTAACACTTGTCTGTACTTGAAACAAATGGTGATGAAGACTTGTCGAATCTAGCAATGGTGAGTGACTCTAACTGATGGTGCTCATTGCTCACTTTTTCTTTCACTTTTGGTCTGGTGGTCTCATAGAAGATTGAGGGATTAATTGTAAGAGGTTGAGATCACTCTATATTTCACAGATGTATTTAGGAGTTTGGAGTCACGTGGATAGTACAAGACATAAGACACAAGTTTGGGTATTCTTCTCTCTACATCCATCGTTCGTGTTATACTTAGTTTTCTTCATCAGTAATCATTACATAGAGCCTACAGAATTGAAGATTCAAGGAAAATGGTTAACATATGGGTTTCAGGGGAAGCTTATTGTTAAAATGTTTAACCATTTACATGTACCACATGAGGTGAAGGTTTTTACTACTGTAAGTCATTGTTACTACTGCTAGTTTAAGTTTCTACTGCTCAAGTTCATTTATCTTAAGGCGTGTCATGGAGGGTAATTTGAAGTTGTTTGGAAGGCTGGATTAGAAGTGTGATTAGTGGTTTGTGGTTGTCGAAATCAAAAGTTGTTTAATTTAGTCCCCCTATTCGATTATGACAAAAGGGGAAGAAGATTTACAAAGAAGATGTGCAGTTTACAGATCATTGGTGGATTGATCCTTTATTCTTTATATATATATTAGCTTCAGGGCGAAAGTTTGGTTGTGTTATATGGTTTTGTCATTATAACTAGGGGAGATTGTATTGAGAATTATATTTGACTTGATAAGACAAAACATATGAAAGAGGAATGGACTTAAAAGGCAAAGGTAGGGTAATTCTTCAAAAGATAGAAGATTCTTGAAGATATTCAGAAGTTAACTAAATGTTGAAAAAGATTTTATTAATATCTTTATTTGTTCTTATCCTTTGTATAACATATATCTCTTAGTATATAAAGAGTTCATTGGTCATTTATAGTTTTTCTGTTGAGTCATGATTTTAAATACACCAGAAAAGTGGTATTTGTGATTGGGTGTCTAGGCATCAGTCTCTAAGTGGACGCCTAGAATTTGTGTGTTTCAGCCTAAGGATCGTTCATTCCTTTTTATAGTTGTGATATCACATTGCTACCATTTGATAAGGGGAAGAATTGGGGCTTGTTAGTAGTTCTTGTTTATTCATAGGAAAGATAATGATGAAAACCATTGTTAGAGTAACATTGATTTGTTCTTATTTCGCTGCATGTTATTATCTTTGTTATTCATCCTAGATATAGATCTAAACAATCTGAGCTTACAACAATTTTTTAATCTCCACGATTGGTATTAGAGCCTCGTGGCTCTCGATCTAGGATGATTACAAGGTTTTTGGTATTGTGTTCTTGATGAAAAAGAGAGAGAATTATGATTGGTGTATGGTGATTTTGGTGAAGTTTGGTTTTTGTGGACCCACTTTATAAGCGTCGTCTTTTAAACTTTAAAAAAAGACAACTTATGATTAATTTTTATTTGAAAAGGTCGAGTTTGGTTGAATATTTAGGGTTTATTCACACAACCTAAATCTGGTTACGTTTTTGGGGCAAAGCCTTATCCTGTCAAAAATAGGAAAATCGTTTATTTGTGTATTCAAGCCCATGATGGATTGGTTAGGTAGGATTTCTTGTATGCTAATGATCTCATTCAAGACGTGCTAACAGAAAGGTTTAGTACTGCCAGGTTTTCTGGTTCGTGTTTGGCGTTGAGACTGTTAGATATGGATGTGATCTTAGTGGATGGTTCTTAATTATGTTACTCATTGGAAACAAGTTTCTGCTGCCTAGACGATTCAAAGGAAGCATTTTTGGTATGATTATTGATCATTCATGGTTAACAGGTTCGTTTATACTGCTTTGTTTAAGGGGAAGAGTTAATACTGGTGGTTAGAAGTTTATACTACTAGTTAAGTGTTTGTACTGCTAGCTTATTGTTTATACTGCCAGTTCTGGTAGATATCGGACAACACACAGATATGCGATCTCAGACAGAACAATGAAACATATTTGTTTAATTTTTGATTTTAAATGTTCTTAAAAGATTAAAGGCTCATATTTATTTGAATTAATTGGTTACGAAGAAGATTGTTTATTACTTATTTGATGATGAAGTGGAATTGTTTGGGTTTGTGTTTTTATTATATCTTAAAGTGGGTGTTACACTTTGAAGATAATTTGTTCATACTTAGAAACGACGTGACGAAGACTTGACGAATCTAGCAAAGGTGTGTGATCTAACTTATGGTGCTCAATGCTCACATTTGCTATCACTTTGGTCTGGTGTCTCATAGAAGATGAGGATAATTGTCAAGAGGTTGCGATCTACTTATATTTCACAGATTTATTTATGAGTTTGGAGTCACGTGGATAGTACAAGACATAAGACACAAGTTTGGGTTATTCTACTTCTACATCAAGTTCGTTTTCATTCTTAGTTTTTCTTCATCAGTAATCATTTACATGAGGCCCTACAGAATTTGAACAGATTTCAGAAATGGTTAACATATGGGTTTCAGGGGATGCTTATTGTTAAAATGTTTAACCATTTACATGTACCACATGAGGTGAAGGTTTTTACTACTATAAGCCATTGTTACTACTGCTAGTTTAAGTTTCTACTGCTCAAGTTCATTTATCTTAAGGCGTGTCATGGAGGGTAATTTGAGTTGTTGGAAAGGCTGTGTGGATTGGAAGGGATAGTGGTTTGTGGTTGTCGAAATCAAAGTTGTATACTTTAGTCCCCTATTCGATTATGACAAAAAAGGGGAAGAAGATTTACAAAGAAGATGTGCAACTTACAGATCCTTGGTGGAATGATCCTTATTCTTTCATATATATTAGCTTCAGGGGAAGTTTGTGCTTATATGGTTTTGTCATTATCAACTAGGGGAAGATTGTTGGAATTAAATTTGACGTTGATAAGACAAAAACTATGGAAAAGATGAAGGACTTAAAAGGCAAAGGAGAAATTCATCAAAAGATAGAAGATTTTGAAGATTCTGAAGATAAACTTAAATGTTAAAAAGATTTATTAATATCTTTATTTGTTCTTATCCTTTGTAAACCTAATATCTCTAGTATATAAAGAGATATTGGTCATATAGTTTTCTGTGCGTCAAGATATAAACACCAGAAAAGTGTGTGTGTATGTCTAGGCATCAAGTCCTCTAAGTGGATGCCTAGAATTTGTGTGTTTTAGCCTCAGGATCTGTCATAATTGTTTATAGTTTAGATAACACGTTCTACCATTTGATCAAGGTAGAATTGGGTCTTGTAGTAGTCATGTATCATAGAAGATAATGATGAAACCTTGTTAGAATAACATTGATTTGTTCTTATTTCGCTGCATGTTATTATCTTTGTTATTCATCCTAGATATAGATCTAAACAATCTGAGCTTACAACAATTTTTTAATCTCCACGATTGGTATTAGAGCCTCGTGGCTCTCGATCTAGGATGATTACAAGGTTTTTGGTATTGTGTTCTTGATGAAAAAAAAAGAGACGAATCTATGTTTGGTGTATTGGTGATTTTGGTGAATGTTCGGTTTTTGTGACACTTTAAAGCGTCGTCTTTATACTTTAAAAAAAGACAACTATGATTAATTTTGTTTGAAGTCGAGTTTGGTGAATATTAGGGTTTATTCACAAAACCCTAAATCTGGTTACGTTTTTGGCAAAGCCTAATCTGACAAAAACAGGAAATCATTTATTTGTGTAATCAAAGCCAAGATTGAATTGGTTTGGTTTGATTTCTTGGAAGCTACATGATCTCATTCAAGACGTGCTAACAGAAAGGTTTAGTACTGCTAGGTTTTCTGGTTCGTGTTTGGCGTTGAGACTGTTGGATATGGATGTGATCTTATTGGAAATCTTCATGATTATGGTACTCATTGGAAACAAGTTTCTGTTGTCTAGATGATTCAAAGGAAGCATTTTGGATATGATTATTGATTATTCATGGTTAACAGGTTCGTTTATACTGCTTGGTTTAAGGGGAAGAGTTAATACTGGTGGTTAGAAATTTATACCACTAGTTGAGTGTTTGTACTGCTAGCTTATTGTTTATACTGCCAGTTCTGGCAGATATCGGACAACACACAAATATGCGATCTCGGACAAAACAGTGAAACATATTTGTTTAATTTTTGATTTTAAATGTTCTTAAAAGATTAAAGGCTCATATTTATTTGAATTAATTGGTTACGAAGAAGATTGTTTATTACTTATTTGATGATGAAGTGGAATTGTTTGGGTTTGTGTTTTTATTATAATCTAAGTGGTTGTTAAACTTTGATAGAATAACTTGTCCGTACTTAGATACAATGTGATGAAGACTTGAAGAATCTAGCATAGGTTTTGTGCGATCTAACTCATGGTGCTCATTGCTCACCATTTATTAATCACTTTGGACAGGGTGTCTATAGGAAGATGAGGATAATTTGTCAAGAGGTTGTGATCTACTTTTATTTCACAGATTTATTTATGAGTTTGGAGTCGCGTGGATAGTACAAGACATAAGACACAAGTTTGGGTTATTCTACTTCTACATCAAGTTCTGTCTATACTTAGTTTGTTTCATCAGTAATCATTACTAGAGCCATACAGAATTTGAAGATTCAAGAAATTGGTTAAATATGGTTTCAGGGGAAAGCTTATTGTTAAAACAGTTTAAACCACTTTACATGTACCACATGAGTGATGGTTTTTACTAACTATAAGCCATTGTTACTGTGCTAGTTTAAGTTTCTACATGATCAAGTTCATTTATTCTTAAGGCGTTGTCCAGGGAGGGTAATTTGAGTTGTTGGAAGGCTGGATTGGAAGTGTGATAGTGGTTTGTGGTTGTCGAAATCAAAGTTGTATACTTTAGTCCCCTATTCGATTATGACAAAAAAGGGAAGAAGATTTACAAAGAAGATGTGCAACTTACAGATCCTTGGTGGAATGATCCCTATTCTTTCATATATATATTAGCTTCAGGGAAAGTTTGTGCTTATATGGTTTTGTCATTATCAACTAGGGGAAGATTGTTGGGAATTATATTTGAGTTGATAAGACAAAACATATGAAAGATGAAGGACTTAAAAGGCAAAAGAGGAATTCTTCAAAAGATAGAAGATTTTGAAGATTCAGAAGTTAAACTTAAATGTTAAAAAGATTTATTAATATCTTTATTTGTTCTTATCCTTTGTAAACCTAATATCTCTAGTATATAAAGAGATATTGGTCATATAGTTTTCTGTGCGTCAAGATATAAACACCAGAAAAGTGTATGTGTGTGTGTGTCTAGGCATCAAGTCCTCTAAGTGGATGCCTAGAATTTGTGTGTTTTAGCCTCAAGGATCTTTGATTCCTTGTTATAGTTTAGATAACACGTTCTACCATTTGATCAAGGTAGAACTGGGTCTTGTAGTAGTCATGTATCATAGAAGATAATGATGAAACCTTGTTAGAATAACATTGATTTGTTCTTATTTCGCTGCATGTTATTATCTTTGTTATTCATCCTAGATATAGATCTAAACAATCTGAGCTTACAACAATTTTTTAATCTCCACGATTGGTATTAGAGCCTCGTGGCTCTCGATCTAGGATGATTACAAGGTTTTTGGTATTATGTTCTTGATGAAAAGAAGAGACGAATCTATGTTTGGTGTATTGGTGATTTTGGTGAAGTTAGGGTTTTTGTGACACTTTAAAGCGTCGTCTTTATACTTTAAAAAAAAGACAACTATGATTAATTTTGTTTGAAGTCGATTTTGGTGAATATTAGGGTTTATTCATAAAACCCTAAATCTGGTTACGTTTTTGGCAAGGCCTAATCTGACAAAAACAGGAAATCGTTTATTTGTGTATTCAAAGCCAAGATTGAATTGGTTTGGTTTAATTTCTTGGAAGGCTAATGATCTCATTCAAGACGTGCTAACAGAAAGGTTTAGTACTGCGGTTTTCTGGTTCGTGTTTGGCGTTGAGACTGTTGGATATGGATGTGATCTTATTGGATGCTTCATGATTAGGTTATCAATGGAACAAAGTTTACTGCATGTTCCTAGGGGGGGGATGATTAAAGGAAGCAATTTTTTGTATGGATTATTGATATTCATGGTTAAAGGTTTGTTTATATATGCTTGGTTTAAGGGGAAGAGTTAATACTGGTGGTTAGAAGTTTATACTACTAGTTGAGTGTTTGTACTGCTAGCTTATTGTTTATACTGCCATTTCTGGCAGATATCGGACAACACACAAATATGCGGTCTTGGACAGAACAGTGAAACATATTTGTTTAATTTTTGATTTTAAATGCTCTTAAAAGATTAAAGGCTCATATTTATTTGAATTAATTGGTTACGAAGAAGATTGTTTATTACTTATTTGATGATGAAGTTGAATTGTTTAGGGTCGTGTTTTTATTATATCTTAAAGTGGGTGTTACACTTTGAAGATAACTTGTCCGTACTTAGAAACAATGTGATGAAGACTTGACGAATCTAGCAAAGGTGTGTGATCTAACTTATGGTGCTCAATGCTCACATTTGCTATCACTTTGGTTATGTGTCTCATAGAAGATGAGGATTTTGTCAAGAGGTTGATTCTTTTAATTTCATAGATTTATTTATGAGTTTTGGGTCACTGTGGATAGTACAAGACATTAAGGACACAAGTTTGGGTTATTTTTTCTACATCAAGTTCGTTATACTTAGTTTTCTTCATCAGTGATCATTACATAGAGCCTACAGAATTGAAGATTCAAATAATGGTTAACATATCGGTTTCAGGGGAAGCTTATTGTTAAAATGTTTAACTATTTACATGTACCACATGAGGTGAAGGTTTTTACTACTATAAGTCATTGTTACTACTGCTAGTTTAAATTTCTATTACTCAAGTTCATTTATCTTAAGGCTCGTCATGGAGGGTAATTTGAGTTGTTGGAAGGCTGGATTGGAAGTGTGATAGTGGTTTGTGGTTGTCGAAATCAAAGTTGTATACTTTAGTCCCCTATTCGATTATGACAAAAAAGGGAAGAAGATTTACAAAGAAGATGTGCAACTTACAGATCCTTGGTGGAATGATCCCTATTCTTTCATATATATATATTAGCTTCAGGGAAAGTTTGTGCTTATATGGTTTTGTCATTATCAACTAGGGGAAGATTGTTGGGAATTATATTTGAGTTTGATAAAAGAAATAAACTACGAAAGATGATGGATTAAAAGGCAAAAGAGGAATTCTTCTCTAAAGATAGAAGATTTTGAAGATCAGAAGTTAAACTTCAAATGTTTTAAAAGATTTTATAATATCTTTATTTGATCTGATCCTTTTTCAAACCTTATATCTCTTGATATATATTAAGTGATATTGGTCATTTAGTTTCTGAGCGTCAATGAATATAAACACCAGAAAAGTGTGTGTGTGTGTCTAGGCATCAAGTCCTCTAAGTGGATGCCTAGAATTTGTGTGTTTTAGCCTCAAGGATCTTTGATTCCTTGTTATAGTTTAGATAACACGTTCTACCATTTGATCAAGGTAGAACTGGGTCTTGTAGTAGTCATGTATATAGATGATAATGATGAACCTTGTTAGAATACATTGATTAACTGATTTGTTCTTATTCCGCTGCATGTTATTATCTTTGTTATTCATCTAGATTTAGTCTAAACAAATCTGAGGCTTACTACAATTTTTTTATCTCCACGATTGGATTAGTGCCTCGTGGCTCTTGATCTAGGAGATCTACAAAGGTTTTTGGTATTATGTTCTTGATGAAAAGAAGAGACGAATCTATGTTTGGTGTATTGGTGATTTTGGTGAAGTTAGGGTTTTTGTGACACTTTAAAGCGTCGTCTTTATACTTTAAAAAAAAGACAACTATGATTAATTTTGTTTGAAGTCGAGTTTGGTGAATATTAGGGTTTATTCACAAAACCCTAAATCTGGTTACGTTTTGGCAATGGCACTAACTTGACAAAAAACAAGGAAATCGTTTATTTGTGTATTCAAAGCCAAAAGATTGAATTGGTGTTTGGTTTATTTTCTTGGAAGCTACATTGATTCATTCAAGCGTGCTAACAGAAGGTTAGTCACTGCAGGTTTTCTGGTTCGTGTTTGGCGTTGAGACTGTTGGATATGGATGTGATCTTATTGGATGCTTCATGATTATGGTACTCATTGGAAACAAGTTTCTGCTGTCTAGATGATTCAAAGGAAGCATTTTTTTTATGATTATTGATCATTCATGGTTAACAGGTTCGTTTATACTGCTTGGTTTAAGGGGAAGATGTTTAATACTGGTGGTTCGAAGTTTATTACTAACTAGTTGTGTGTTTGTACTGATAGCTTCAATTGTTTATACTGCACATTCTTGGACTAGATATCGGACTACACCAAATATGCGGTCTTTGGGACAGACAGTTGAAACAAGATTTTGTTTAATTTTTGATTTTAAATGCTCTTAAAAGATTAAAGGCTCATATTTATTTGAATTAATTGGTTACGAAGATGATTGTTTATTACTTATTTGATGATGAAGTTGAATTGTTTAGGTCTCGTTTTTTTTTATATCTTAAAGTGGGTGTTACACTTTGAAGATAACTTGTTCGTACTTAGAAACAATGTGAGAAGACTTGACGAATCTAGCAAAGGTGTGTGATCTAACTTATGGTGCTCAATGCTCACATTTGCTATCACTTTGGTCTGGTGTCTCATAGAAGATGAGGATAATTGTCAAGAGGTTGCGATCTACTTATATTTCACAGATTTATTTATAAGTTTGGAGTCACGTGGATAGTACAAGACATAAGACACAAGTTTGGGTTATTCTACTTCTACATCAAGTTCGTTATACTTAGTTTTCTTCATCAGTAATCATTACATAGAGCCTACAGAATTGAAGATTCAAGAAATGGTTAACATATGGGTTTCAGGGGAAGCTTATTGTTAAAATGTTTAACCATTTACATGTACCACATGAGGTGAAGGTTTTTACTACTATAAGCCATTGTTACTACTGCTAGTTTAAGTTTCTACTGCTCAAGTTCATTTATCTTAAGGCGTGTCATGGAGGGTAATTTGAGTTGTTGGAAGGCTGGATTGGAAGTGTGATAGTGGTTTGTGGTTGTCGAAATCAAAGTTGCATACTTTAGTCCCCTATTCGATTATGACAAAAAGGGAAGAAGATTTTACAAAGTAGATGTTGCAACTTAAAGATCTTGGTTGGAATGATCCCTATTCTTTCATATCTAGATTAGCTTAGGGATAGTTAGTTGCTTATTTGGTTTTGTCATTATCATCTAGGGGAAGTTTGTTGGGAATATATTTTGAGTTGATTAGACAAAACATATGAAAGATAAGGGACTTAAAAGGCAAAAGAGGAATTCTTCAAAAGATAGGAAGATTGTGAAGATTCAGAAGTTATCCTTAAATGTTTAAAAAGATTATTAATATTCTTTATTTGTTCTTATCCTTTGTAACCTAAATTTCTATTTAGTATATAGAGATATTGGTCATATAGTTTTATGTGCGTTCAACGATATAAACACAGAAAAGTGTGTGTGTATGTTAGGCTCAAGTCCTCTATGTGGATGACTAGAATTGTGTTATTATGCTGTTTTTGCCTAGGATCTTTGATTCCTTGTTATAGTTTAGATAAAACGTTCTTCCATTTGATCTAAGGTAGACTGGTTCTTTTAGTTGTATGTATCAAAGAAAGATAATGATGAAACCTTGTTAGAATAACATTGATTTGTTCTTATTCCGCTGCATGTTATTATCTTTGTTATTCATCCTAGATATAGATCTAAAACAATTTGAGCTCCTATCAATATATTTTTAATCTCCACGTTTGGTGTAATTAGAGCCTCGTCGGACTCTACGATCTAGGATGATTTACAAGGTTTTTTAGGTATTTTATTTTCTTGATGAAAAGATGAGAGAATTATGTTTGGTGTATTGGTGATTTTGGTGAGTTAGGAGTTTTTGTGACACTTTAATAGCCTTATCGTTCTTTATACTTTAAAATGATATGACAAACTTTGATTATTTTTGTTTGAAGTCGAGTTGGTGTATATTAGGGTTTTTTCATTAAAAACCCTAAATTCTGGTTACGTTTTTGTTTTGGCAAAGGGATAACCTTACTTGACAAAAAACAGGAAATGTTTATTTGTGTATTTCAAAGCACAAGATGAATTGGTTTGGTGTATTTCTTGGAAGCTACATGATCTCATTCTATGGCAGTAGATAAACGAACGGTTTAGTACTGCCAGGTTTTTTGGTTGTGTTTGCGTTGAGATGTGTGGAATGGATGTTGATCGTTATGGATGGCTTCATGTTTATGGTATCTCTTTGGAAATCAAGATTCTTTTTTTTTCTTATGTGTCTAGATGATTCAAAGGAAGCATTTTTGGTATGATTATTGATCATTCATGGTTAACAGGTTCGTTTATACTGCTTGGTTTAAGGGGAAGAGTTAATACTGGTGGTTAGAAGTTTTTACAACTTGTTGTGTGTGTGTACTGCTAGCTTATTGTTTATACTGCCATTTCTGGCAGATATCGGACAACACACAAATATGCGGTCTTGGACAGAACAGTGAAACATATTTGTTTAATTTTTGATTTTAAATGCTCTTAAAAGATTAAAGGCTCATATTTATTTGAATTAATTGGTTACGAAGAAGATTGTTTATTACTTATTTGATGATGAAGTTGAATTGTTTAGGGTCGTGTTTTTATTATATCTTAAAGTGGTGTTACACTGTTGGTAGTTAATTTGTTAGTATCTTAGAAACAATGTGATGAAGACTTGACGAATCTAGCAAAGGTGTGTGATCTAACTTATGGTGCTCAATGCTCACATTTGCTATCACTTTGGTCTGGTGTCTCATAGAAGATGAGGATAATTGTCAAGAGGTTGCGATCTACTTTTATTTCATAGATTTATTTATGAGTTTGGAGTCACGTGGATAGTACAAGACATAAGACACAAGTTTGGGTTATTCTACTTCTACATCAAGTTCGTTATATACTTTGTTTTCTTTTCAGTAATCATTACATAGAAGCAATCAGAATTTGAAGATTCAAGAAATGGTTAACATATGGGGTTTCAGGGGGTAGCTTCATTGTTAAAGGTTGAACCCATTTACATGTACCACATGAGGTGAAGGTTTTTACTACTATAAGCCATTGTTACTACTGCTAGTTTCTACTGCTCAAGTTCATTTATCTTAAGGCGTGTCATGGAGGGTAATTTGAGGTGTTGGAAGGCTGGATTGGAAGTGTGATAGTGGTTGTCGAAATCAAAGTTTATACTTTAGCTTCCCCTATTCATTATGTCATAAAAGGGAGAAGTTTACAAAAGAAGATGTGCAACTTAAGATCCTTGGTGGAATGTCCCTATTCTTTAATTATATATATTACGCTTCAGGTAAGTTTGTGCTTATATGGTTTTTTTAGTCATTTATCAAATAGGGGAAAGATTGTTGAGAATTATCATTTGAGTATGATAAGACCAAAACATATGAAAGATGAAGGACTTAAAGGCAAAAAGAGGAATTCTTCATAAGATAGATGATTTTGAAGATTCGGAAGTTAAACTTAAATGTTTTAAAAAAGATTAATTAATACTTCTTTATTTGTTCTATACCTTTGTAAAACCTATAATCTCTTGTATATAAGTGCTATTGCGTCATATAGTTTTCTGTGCGTCAAGATATAAACACCAGAAAAGTGTGTGTGTATGTCTAGGCATCAAGTCCTCTAAGTGGATGCCTAGAATTTGTGTGTTTTAGCCTCAAGGATCTTTGATTCCTTGTTTATTGTTTATCGATAATACACGTTCTACCCATTTGATCAAGGTAGGAAATGGGTTCTATTGTAGTAGTCATGTATCATTGAAGATAATGATGAAACCTTGTTTTAGATTACAAACATTGATTTGTTCTAATTTCGCTGCATGTTATTATCTTTGTTATTCATCCTAGATATAGATCTAAACAATCTGAGCTTACAACAATTTTTTAATCTCCACGATTGGTATTAGAGCCTCGTGGCTCTCGATCTAGGATGATTACAAGGTTTTTGGTATTATGTTCTTGATGAAAAGAAGAGACGAATCTATGTTTGGTGTATTGGTGATTTTGGTGAAGTTAGGGTTTTTGTGACACTTTAAAGCGTCGTCTTTATACTTTAAAAAAAAGACAACTATGATTAATTTTGTTTGAAGTCGAGTTTGGTGAATATTATGGGTTTATTCATAAAAAACCCTATATCTGGTTAGTTTTTGGCATAGGCCTAATCTGACAAAAGTCAGGAAATCGTTTTATGTGGTATTCTAAGCCAAGATGATTGAATTCGGTTTGGTTTAATATTCTTGGGGGGGGGAAGCTACATGATCTCATTCAAACCGTGCTTGCTAACGAAAGGTTTAGTACTGCCAGGTTTTTTGGTTCGTGTTTGGTGTTGAGACTGTTGGATATGGATGTGATCTTATTGGATGCTTCATGATTATGGTACTCATTGGAAACAAGTTTCTGCTGTCTAGATGATTCAAAGGAGTATTTTTTGCTTTGTTTAGTGTATTCAAATGGTTAACCAGGTTCGTTTATACTGCTTGGTTTAAGGGGAAGAGTTAATACTGGTGGTTAGAAGTTTATACTACTAGTTGAGTGTTTGTACTGCTAGCTTATTGTTTATACTGCCATTTCTGGAAGATATCGGACAACACACAAATATGCGGTCTTGGACGACAGTGAAAAACATATTTGTTTAAATTTTTGATTTTAAATGCTCTTATATCTCGTCTCCTTTCTGGCAACCTCATATTTATTTGAATATTTATTTGGTACAAAGAAGATTTGTTTATTACTTATTTGTGATGGAAGTTGAATGTTTAGGGTCGTGACTTGTTTTTATTATATCTTAAAGTGGTGTTACACTTTGAGATATTGTCCGTACTTAGAAAAATGTGATGAATGATTGTCGGATCTAGCAAAGTGTGATGATCTAACTTATGGTGATCATATGCCTCACATTTTTGCCTATAACTTTTTGGTCTGGTCGTTTCATAGATGATGAGGATGTTGTAAGAGGTTGCGATCTACTTTTATTTCAAAGATTTTTATTTATTGAGTTTGGAGTCACGTGGATAGTACAAGACATAAGACACAAGTTTGGGCTTATTCTACTTCTAACATCAGTTCGTTATTACTTAGTTTTCTTCATCAGTTATCATTACATAGAGCATACAGAATTTGAGATTCAAGAATGGTTAAACCATATGGGTTTTGGGGTATGCTTATTGTTAAAATGTTTAACCATTTACATGTACCACATGAGGTGAAGGTTTTTACTACTATAAGCCATTGTTACTACTGCTAGTTTCTACTGCTCAAGTTCATTTATCTTAAGGCGTGTCATGGAGGGTAATTTGAGGTGTTGGAAGGCTGGATTGGAAGTGTGATAGTGGTTGTCGAAATCAAAGTTGTATACTTTAGTCCCCTAATTTTTTCGGGGGGATTATGACAAAAAAGGGAATGAAGATTATTTACAAAGAAGATTGTGCAACTTACAGATCCTTGGTTGGATTGATCCCTATTCTTTCGTATATATATTTGATTATGGGAAAGTTTGTGCGTATATGGTTTTTGTCATTTATCTACTAGGGGACAGATTGTGGGAATTATATTTGAGTTGATAGACAAACATATGATGATGAAGGGACTTAAAAGGCAAAAGAGGGAATTCTTCAAAACGATAGAAGATTTTGAAAGATTAGAGGATAAACTTAAATGTTAAAAAGATTTACTTCAATATCTTTTTGTGGTTCTTATCCTTTGTAAACCTAATATCTCTAGTATATAAAGAGATATTGGTCATATAGTTTTCTGTGCGTCAAGATATAAACACCAGAAAAGTGTGTGTGTGTCTAGGCATCAAGTCCTCTAAGTGGATGCCTAGAATTTGTGTGTTTTAGCCTCAAGGACCTTTGATTCCTTGTTATAGTTTAGATAACACGTTCTACCATTTGATCAAGGTAGAACTGGGTCTTGTAGTAGTCATGTATCATAGAAGATAATGATGAAACCTTGTTAGAATAACATTGATTTGTTCTTATTTCGCTGCATGTTATTATCTTTGTTATTCATCCTAGATATAGATCTAAACAATCTGAGCTTACAACAATTTTTTAATCTGCCACGATGGTATTAGAGCCTAGTGGATCTCGATCTTGGTTGATTACAAGGTTGGTGGTATTTATGTTCTTGATGAAAAATGAAGAGGGACTAATCTATGTTTGTGTATTGGTTGATTTTGGTGAAGTTAGGGTTTTTGTGACACTTTAAAGCGTCGTCTTTATACTTTAAAAAAAAGACAACTATGATTAATTTTGTTTGAAGTCGAGTTTGGTGAATATTAGGGTTTATTCATAAAACCCTAAATCTGGTTACGTTTTTGGCAAGGCCTAATCTGACAAAAATAGGAAATCGTTTATTTGTGTATTCAAAGCCAAGATTGAATTGGTTTGGTTTAATTTCTTGGAAGCTACATGATCTCATTCAAGACGTGCTAACAGAAAGGTTTAGTACTGCCAGGTTTTCTGGTTCGTGTTTGGCGTTGAGACTGTTGGATATGGATGTGATCTTATTGGATGCTTCATGATTATGGTACTCATTGGAAACAAGTTTCTGCTGTCTAGATGATTCAAAAAAGGAAGCATTTTTTGTATGATTATTGATCATTCATGGTTAACAGGTTCGTTTATACTGCTTGGTTTAAGGGGAAGAGTTAATACTGGTGGTTAGAAGTTTATACTACTAGTTGAGTGTTTGTACTGCTAGCTTATTGTTTATACTGCCATTTCTGGCAGATATCGGACAACACACAAATATTGCGGGTCTTGGAATCAGAAACGTGTGATGAAAACATATTTGTTTATTTTTGTTTTTTAAATGTTTTAAAGATTAAAGGCTCATAGTATTTGAATTAATTAGTTACGAAGATATTGTTTATTACTTATTTGATGATGAAGTTGAATTGTTTTGGGTCGTGTTTTTATTATATCTTAAAGTGGGTGTTACACTTTGAAGATAACTTGTCAGTTATTAGAAAACAATGTGATGAGGACTGGACGAAATCTAGCAAAGGTGTGTGATTAACTTATGGTGCTCATTGCTCACATTTGCTATCACTTTGGTCTGGTGTATCATTAGTAGATGAGGATTAATTGTCAAGAGGTTCGCGAATCTACTTTTTTTCTAGATTTATTATATATGAGTTGGGAGTCAGTGGAATTAGTTACAAGTCTTAAGACACAAGTTTGGGTTATTCTACTTCTACATCTAGTTCGTTTATAATTAGTTTTCTTATAGTAATCATTACTTGAGCCTACAGGAATTTGAAGATTCTAGAAATGGTGAACATTATGGGTTTCAGGGCGAAGCTTATTGTTAAATGTTTACACATTTTCAGGTAACCACATGAGGTGAAGGTTTTTACTATGTAAGCTTGTTACTTACCTGCTAGTTTAAGTTTCTACTGCTCAGTTACATTTATCTTAAGGCGTGTCAATGGAAGGTAATTGAGTTGGTTGGAAGGCTTTGGTGGATTGGAAGTGTGATTGTGGTTGTGGTTGTTCGATAATCAAAGTTGTATACTTTAGTACCCTATTTGATTATGACAAATATGGGGAAGAAGATGTGCAACTTACAGATCCTTGGTGGAATGATCCTTATTCTTTCATATATATTAGCTAGGGAATGTTTGTGCTTCTTAGATTTTGTAATTATCAACTATGGAAGATTGTTGGGGTACTAATATTGGAAAGTTGATAAGACAAAACTATGAAAGATGAAGGACTTATAAAGGCGAACAAAAGAGAAATTTTCAAAAAGATGGAAGATTTTGGAAGATAAACTTAATTGTTAAAAAGAATTATTAATAATTCTTTATTGTTATTATCCTTTGTAAACCTAATATCTCTAGTATATAAAGAGATATTGGTCGTATAGTTTTCTGTGCGTCAAGATATAAACACCAAAAAAGTGTGTGTGTATGTGTGTGTCTAGGGGTCAAATCCTCTAAGTGGACGCCTAGAATTTGGTGTAGTTTTAGCCTCATAGGATCTTTCATTCCTTGTTATAGTTTTGATAACCACGTTAGCTACCATTTGATCAAGGTTAAGAATGGGGCTTGTAGTAGTCATGTGTAAGAAGATAATGGATGAAACCGTGTTAGATTAACACTTAGATTTTGTTCTTTTCGTAGCATGTTATTATCTTTGTTATTCATCCTAGATATAGATCTAAACAATCTGAGCTTACAACAATTTTTTAATCTCCATAATTGTTGGGACTTAAAGACTTCAAGATGATTCTTAGATTTACTGCTGCTCAGGTATACATTAGTGATGTCGAGTTTAACTTAATTCTGGTCAGTCTTTAAAGTTATACTGTAGATACTACTGTCAAGTATAAGTTAGTACTAGTTTGTATAAGTTACTGCTGCTTGTTCTTGAAGTTATGACAGCTTGAGTTGTAGAATGAAAATATATGCTATGTAGTTAATAGTGCCTAGTAGTAAAGTTAAGACTGCTAGTAACACGGTTACTTAATATCTGGTGAGTATTATAGTAATGCTGGTACTAATGTTACTTATCTGCTTATGTTTATTTGTGTTGCGGTACAAAGTTTATGCTGCTGGATTACAACTGTTAGAAGAATTACTACTGTCAAAAGATAAAGACGAGTAAAGAGATAAGGATTACTAAGAGATAAAGATTAGAAGATAATTAAATAATTGGATTGTATAGAATATTATATATGTTTTTGGTTTATCTTTTAGTATATGTTGTAAGCCTACTAAGAATCCTTAGTCTATAAAAAAAGAGGACTCCTAGGGCATTAGTTGAGATAAAAGTTTTCATTGTTGTCAAAGTCGATTTGATAAGAAGCTTCAAGGTTGTGTAAACCCTTAGTACTAGTGAAGGTACTCGTATTATTGATCTAATAATATTGGAGTTGTTTTATTTGGTTATATCTTTGTAATTTGGTCAAATCTTCAAAAATGGTCAAACATAAAAACACACACTTACACTTTCGTAAACCACCACCACCAACTCGCCACGATCAATCTTGATTTCTAGGTTTTTCCTTGCTAAGGTAACAATTAAATAGTGTTCAGCATCCTTTGGTGTATCTGCAAATTAAAGGAATCGTCTTCAAACTCATTAAATCGAATAGATTCTCTAGTTTTAGTCCTAGGATAATCGAAAAATTTAAAATGTTGTTTGGAAATGATATTGATTAGTGGGTTTAGGTGCGGTCAGGATTCGTGATCATGGATTTATGCTCTTTCATGTATAAATTAAACATATGAGCACTCTATGTATGATTTTGCACTCGTTCTTGATCGAAATGCTATAGAGTGTTCTGTAATGTGTTTTGATTGCTAGGATTTGATTGATAGGATTTGATTACTAGGTATAGATGATGCTTATTTGTTGATTCAAGTTGCTCCCCAACTGCCTATGATCATGATTTGATAATTTTCGAGTATATGTTGACTTTTAATAGTCAACTATTGGTGATTGTTGTTGTTAAGTGTGTATGTATTCATGGAATCTCTTAGGAATGTGTTGGAACCCTCATATGCATGTCCCGTAGTGCGTTAAATGGTAGTCGAATGCGTTTGCATTTTATGTAAATGGTAGAGGTTTGCCACTCGTTCTTGATAGCAGTTTGATTAAAAATGCTTGATAGCGGTCTGCTCTGAATACTCTTGATAGCGGTTTGATGAAATATTCTAGATAGCGGTTTGGTTAGGTTGCCTAATAGTGGTTTTTATGTTTTGCCTGATAGCGGTTTGCTTAGGTTTTGCCTGATAGCGATTTGATATAATTTAATACATTTTAAGTCATGCAGGCAAACCGCTACGAGGTAGCAGTTTGAAGAAGATTATTTTTATTATTAAAATAATCCAACCCGCTATTTTGAATTTTTCGTAACTGGTAGCGGTTTGATTAAAATGAATATAATATTCGTAGTTGTTTGGTCATAGCGGTTTGATTAAAATAAATATATTATCCGTAGCTGTTTGGTCGTGGCGGTTTGACCATTCCGCCACATAGCGGTTTGATCATTTCCTTTCACAGTGGTTTATTTAAATCTCCTCACAGCTGTTTGGCGTCTAGTGGGTAGCGGTTTGGGCCAGAATCTTAAAGTTTTGGCCCATTGGTCCTAATACCCTCTCAATGCCCAATCCAAAGGCATAATTACCTTATTAACTCCCATCCGGGACTTGTTAACTTGTTTGTGTTCATCGGATATCCTTAACCAACGTCGACTTAATCTCTCCATAATCAATCGAAGCATGTCAATGTTCTCATCTAACATCAAGATATATGTCATGTCTGCCTGTCTTTGTTGATATCCTTGAGCAAACAAAATGGTTGATGAGAATGTTCCCGCTCCTGCTCCTATAAGATCTGATGATCAGATACATCCATTTGCTGCATGGGTGCCCATAGGAAAAAGCAACTATGTTCTGGATCTTCAAAAGAGGCAAAAGAATCCAATCTTTTAGATCTTAATAGATATTCTACAAAACACAAATTTCTTTAGGGCATTCACTGCCTCTGCCTCGGTTCCAGCTATCTACATTCAACAATTCTAGAACACGCTTGCTCACATATGAGGGCCAAGACTGGAGGTGTACAGTATTGAGCTGGATTGACTGACAACACGATTCGTATTGGTATGACTATTCTTTTGATGAGGGATGACTTTAGAGATAACCCCATTGATCAAGGTCTCACCAGTTTATGTCACCTCCATCAGGGTCGAGGACTTTTATGGACTTTGTGAATAAACTTGGGTATACAGAGGTTATTCACTTTGTGTCAAGAATGGCGGTGAATAACCTGTCTCAGCCTTGGAGAGCAATACTATCTATGATCAACCAATGTCTCACCGACAAGACTTCATGGCTTGATAGGCCTAGATATCCGGTTCTTCAGATGCTTTGGGGAATTATTACAAGCTCTAATGTTGATTATGATGAACTAATGTGGGAAGAATTTGTACAAGCTATCCAGACGTTTCTTACTGATAAGGCCAATCTGGGCAGTCCCACTAAGAAGGGAAGGAAAGACAAGGCTCACGCTATTCCTTATTGTAAGTTCACGAAGCTCGTTATATGTCATTTGGGAAGAACCAATAATATTCACCAAAGATTAACATCTCCGTTTCATCTTGCTGAAGAAGATCTCAGACTTAGAAATCTTAAATTCGTTCCCAAAGGTGAAGAAGATGAAGTCTATGAAATGCCAATTCCCAACGAGCTGATCTCAAACAATATCAGTAATGCACCATACTACAATGCTTATCTAGAAATGGTCGCAAAGCATGATAAGAAAGTTGCAGCCGAAAAGGAAGAAAAGAAGAAATCTGCAAGTACCAAGCAACCCAAGCCAAAGCCAGCTATCGAGAAGTCAAGCAAACTAGCACCTGTACCAAAGCCGAAGATAACCAAGGAAAAACCTTCTAAGGCCTCTGCTGTTAAGCCACCCAAGCCGAAGCCTGCCAAAGAAAAGTTAACAAAGGATACACCACTACAAAAAGCCAGCAAGGGTAAAGTTGCAAAAGTTCGTACCATGAAGAGTTCTTTCTATCTGGTTGATGAACCTAATGAAGAATCATCTCACTCTAAACCTGAACCTGAACCTGAACATCAAGGTGAAGGTGAAGATTTTTATATGGAACGTGCTATTCAGATGAGTCTGGAATCATTTTAGGCACAAAGTCAAGCACATGTTGGCAGTGTGGCGATTCGAGAACCTGTTGCAGAGGCTTCCGGACCACTCCCTGTAGTAGAAGGCAAGGGTAAAGCCATCGTCACTGAAGAACAAGCTGCCCAATCTCTGTAGCCCTGCACACACCAAAGAGGAGAAGCACCACGGACCAATTCATACTCCAAAGGTGAGCTCCAACTACTGAAGAGGCATCAACTGGACCCTCTACACAACCACTGGATGACACATTTGCCAATATTGTTCGTGACTCTCCGTCTTCTGCAGATGCTAAAACAGGTGCTAGATCAGATAAGACAAATAGTGGAGGTGATACGAAGATATTGCAGATTACTGAAGAACTAGGTATAGATACGTAGGAGAACGTCGAGGAAAAGACTGTGGAACTTGATCAAGACCAGGCTGGATCAGACCCTGGTGAAACTCACAAGTCTCAACCTCTACCAGAGCAGGTACTCATGGATGAAGACCAGGCTAGATCAGACCCTGGAATAAGCCGTGTGGCTCTTGCTGGACCAGACCCTGAGCCCACGCACGATGAATTTATTGTTGATTTGTACCCTAAGGTTCAAGAAAGTTTGAAGTTTCTGGCTGATGAACATGTCATCCTAGAGGATCCACTAAGTTCAACCGGGACTCTATCTTTAATAAAGAATTTAGAGGATGCATATGCTATTGGGGATCAGTTCATTAATGACAAATCCACTGATGATGAACCGGGCAAACTCAATGTGGAAGCAGAAGTGGTGATGTAGTGAAAAAAAAACAAGATAACAAATTGTGTCTGTTGATTCTACGAATACCCAGAAACAATTCTTCTAATTATCGTTGATTCGAGAGGAATACCGATAGTTAGGCAAATTCTTGACAAACTGCCAAAAATAAACTTTTCATATATTT
>BQNB010068333.1:0-21852 GCA_026074375.1 Tanacetum coccineum
TGGCTTCGTCTTTGACTTTTGACCTTGACTTGGTTGACTTTGACTTTGACTTTTTGACTTTTCACGCACTTTCTATTTCCGTGCTCGGTTTTGTCCGTTTTAGCTTCGTTTTTGTCCTTTTCTTAGATATTCGTTACCTGCACAATACAAATGCAAAACACACAAATACAATGTATTCTTGGTATGTTTTTATTCTTTTAAGCACGTTTTCCTAGGTAAATGGTATGTGTAATTAAGCACATACCAAAATCCCCCATACTAAAATATTGCCGTGTCCTCATGCAATGCCATAGGTAAACACTTTGGAAAACTAAGAATCTTAATCCCCCTCGACTAATTACCTCGAAAAGTAGCTATGTGTTCATCAAGGGGAATTAAAGAATCAATAGTTTTATGACCCCGTTTTTACCATTTTTGAATATATACACTTATAACCACACATATTTTTGTATTTTTCCTTTTTCTCATTTTTTTTGTACTTTTCTTTTTAAGCAACTAACTAACATATTTGACTTTCATTATTTTCATAACCTTTAGGGTCATAGAACAAGACGCACTTTAATCCTAAAATGCCCAAAAAGGATAAATTCATCGTCCTTAACTTTTCACTTGTCCAAAACCAAGATTAAAACAAAATCACTGTTAAATATAAGTTAAGATGCTAACACTACTCATATTTGTAACTTGTGAAACTTTTCGCTCCCGACAATTATTATATCTTAGGTGAATGTGCTATTTCGAATTTCAACCATGGATCAATGTTTTGCAAAATTTCTATGCTTCACGTTCCACCCGAGAATAATGAGTTTGAAGGAGAGATCATCCCATGTAGCGACCTTAGTTTTGGCACATCCCAACCTTGCGGCTAAGTGACCTGGCTTTCGACAACCCACAGAGACTAGTATCGAGACTCACGGACCTTCGGTTTCAAAAACTCTTAGGTTTCCTGTTTATACATAATTTATTTAAAATGAAATAGTCTTAGTTCGAAAGCATGTTTAATTTTAAGAAAAAGAGATTTTCCCTATATTTATTAAATCACATTTATTACACTCAACATTAACATAACCATGATGCAATTGAAATCCTCGACCTTTCTGAAGGCTGCAACATCGGTTGTGAGCCAGCAAGATGCAACAAACTTTTATCAGTCTCGGATTATTATTCTTACTATGGGCTTTCTTTTGAAGACTGCCACATCGGTTGTGAGACGGCAAAAGGCAGTAAACTTTTTTCAGCCCATAGTTTATATTATTACCTTATTCATCATTTTTTTAACTTTAAACTTTATACCATAATATATAGAGAAGACTTCTTTTTGGAAAATTTAAGTATAAATTTGAACTAAGAAAAAAATGTTATTGACTACATTTCAAAAATTGTTGATTTAAGTTTAATTTTCAAAAATAGCACGTATTATTAGTCAGGTTAGGAGCTAATGTGAGAAAAAGCCACAAATTACACACATGAGCTTGTAAGTTTTCCAAATAATCCTTGTTTAGCATCCAACTCATACTTAACTCTATCATTTTTTTTTCTTCGTAAATTTCCGCGAATGCTTAGTCTAAAAGTTAAGGAACAAGCTAGAGCTCAACACGCTCAATCGAGTCAAAATTATGACAAAACACTTATTTTGTTTTTGAAAATTTTTAAAATTTTCATTTTTTTGGTATTTTTGGTGGTAAAAACGGGATTACATGAAAACAACGGCTGCAGGCACAATCAAATCGATAGATTCCCCCATACTAGAACTGAACATTGTCCTCAATGTTTTAAGAAGGGTCTCTACGTAAATCTAAAGCCGTTTATTAAGTATGCTCAAAGATAAACATTAGTCGATATGATTTGGATATTGGATTCCCATGATGAAGCTGAGGATTTAAGCTCGAGTGAACGAAGGACAAAACCACGTGCATGAGAGGCTTCAAAATCCGGGCAATCCTAGACATACAAAAACCACAAAACACGAGAAAGGAAGAGGCGAGCCTCCACAAAACACATTTATTCATTACTACTACTAATATTATATTAGGATAAGCATGGGTTGCCACCCACAAAGCGCTTATTTAAGGTCACTTAGCTTGACCCGTCCCCAAATTCATTGGTCCTTGGGGAAAGTTTGGAGATCCGGGACAACCACGGTTGGTATGTCCCCTCCAAAGTAGTGCCTAAGTATATGACCGTTCACCTTGAAATTTGTCCCGTCGGTTTGAGATAACTCGACAGTGCCATATGGGAAAACTTGGGCAACGGTGAACGGTTCGGTCTAACGGGTTTTAAATTTACCTGAGAAAATCTTTAATCGAGAATTAAAAAGAAGGACTCGGTCACTAACGTTCCCCGATGAGATAAGAGATGAACTTTGTCCTCATTTTCGGATGAAAATGGAAGCAAAGTGTCAATCACTGGACAAAGGGTGGGTTGGGTAGGTAAAAGTCTAGGCATAAGAACATAATGTTTAGAAATATCACCCACCACTTTAGCATTCAAAAAGTGCGCACCGGTATATCCTGGCGGTTTTTCGCAGCCCTTCCCAGAGGACGAGGGGATGATGGAACATCAAAATGAAATGACTCATTTTTAGGAAGTGAAGGGGAATCATTGCTAAGTAATTCTTCAAGGAAAAGGATATCCCCTTCAAAGTCATAGTCATCATTCTCAATACCCGGTGGTATTGAGTCATCCGGAGCAAGAAAAATATCAATCTCCTCCATAAGAGAGTCACTACCCTCAACGGGGATAGGAGATGGAGAGAAAGACTCGATTACAGCATCAGAATTTTTAGAATTAAATTCTTCTGGGGGTCGAGGGGCCATGATCCTATCATAAAAACAATCTCTCCTCCCTATCCCGGATGAATGTCTTCCTCAGGATCAAAGTCGGCTTCATTAATTCCTGGTGGAATTAAATCAATATGAGCGAGTTCACCGGAGAACTCCTTGAGAAGAGAATCAAACTTAGGAGAAGAAATAATCAAAGTGTCTCGATTAAGCAAGGATTCTATAAGATCAGACTCTGCATTAAAGTGATGCGGATCTATCTTAGTAGAAATGATTTCTTCATCAGAAAGAGGGTTCGAAAAAAATTTGAAATTTTCTTTCGGATCGTCCTCATCAGAAAATGACTTGTCATCACTAGAGAAAAAATCGTTGTCAGCATCAAAGAGAGGATTAGAAACAGTTGTAAAATCATAACAAACGGGCACATTACACTTACTTTCAATATCGGATAAATCCTTGGATAAATCCTCGGACTCACTTGGGGTTGGGACAAGGTTCTCCACACTAGACTTTATTAATTCGTCTGATTCCGTTTTTGAAATAGCGCTAAGATGCTCATCCCTCATACTTAGAGAGGTATGATAATCGGCCAAGGTCGGGTGTGATTGCATCAAACGAAGTCCTTTCAAGAATTTGTTAAATTCTTTTATCTTCATCTAGAAAAAGTTCCTCGTTATCATCACCATCATGGAAATGTCATGATTATGATAGATACGTCGCGTAGGCTCGGAAGGATTAGTAATAATAGTAGCACTTTTGGTCAAATGAATAGTATAAGTAGTAGATGGAGTGCTAATATTATCATAGTCATCATTGTAAAAATATGAGACGGGTGAAGGCTCGGAAGGATTAGTTGTCTGTTCTTCTCCTACTCGCCTCCCCCCTCCTACACTTTTGTTTTCCTTAATGCCTGCTCTAGTTGCTGAAGCTTTTTCTTTTTATAATTTCAATTACTCATTCCCCATTGAAATTTTCATAAGCAAGAATTAATCTTAAATTCTCCAATATCAATCTTCTCCTGGATAATAATCCTTTTCACTGCGCTTCCTTCCCTACCCGCCCTCCCGCCTTTTCATTTCATCTAAATACCGCTGCTTCAGATCCTCCATATCTTGGATACTCATTTATTGAGGAGGTTGATGAATGACAGGAAACCGCGGGGGTTGGAATTGGTCAAAACCGAAAAGAAATAAAATTATAACAAAGATTAGGTTCGTAGAAATTTTGGTTCATCGGTTGACACTGAAAATTCTCATGAGGACCCCTGCAGTTTTCTCAACAAGGAAATTGTTGTGGAAAACTTAGTGAAGTTTGTGGAAAATTATTATCAAAGTTTTGATTGAAACACGGGTCTTGATTGTAGACAAACGAAACTTGAAGTGGACAATCGTAACCATAATGAGCATCGTTCCCACATAACTCACAAAAATACGTATCGTACTGGGGTTGCAGAGGACTTTGTGAATTATCAACAAAGTTTTGCTCGTAGCACGAATCCTGATTATAGACAAATGGTTCTTGTGGTGGATAACCATAATTAGGATTGTCATTATATGACTCGAAAGATCATTAAAAGAATTTGGATTTGAATTTTTAACCAATATCTGACTTCCACACTTCTCACAAGGACATCGTCGACAACGTTTATCATCATCCGCTCCGCGGAGATTCAATAGAAAACAAGTCCATTGGTCGAGGGACGCCATAAGAGAAATTAAACAATGGAGGGATAAGAAAAAGAATTAAACGGATAAGAGGGTACGGAGAATATTTTTGAATTTTTTGAATAATACATAAGGAAAAGAAATGAGAATAAGAAAGAAAAATATCGCGCGCACAGCGCGCACCCGATAATTCAAAGGTGCACGGTAGCTCTTAAAATTACTCACAAAATAATGAGGATAAGAGCGGGTAAGCGCGAAGCGTTTTAAAAACCTTCTCCTTTCGGGTCGAAGTTCGTAGGATCGACCCTCCTTATACCTCTCTTATAGTTTGTAATCCAAAGGAGAGCCGATTTCACAAGTGACACAACGGTTGTTTTTGTTGTTTTTTGATTTTTTTGGTATTTTTGATTACTTATATTCACCAAAATTGAGAAAATAAAATATTTTTTTATTTTTATATTTTTATAATAAGAAGAAAATATTCATAAACGGAAAAGACTAACTTCACGAGGGGCCAAGGGTCTTAAAAACTACATCTCTCCCCAAGTATAACTCGATAATCGCACACACTCCCGGCAGCTGGGCTCAAAAAATTTATTCAGAAAAATTCCTTACTATTATATATAAATAAGAAGAATTCCCAAAATATCAATAATAGTAAGAGAGAGTAAGTATTACGTAAGGCTTTTAAAAGATTACTTTTATCCAAAGTAAATCCAAAAAAACCTTCCCGGGTCGTGTCCCGACGAAGTGTGAATTGAGAATCGTGATTAAGTTCGTGATCGCGTGTTTGAATGAACAATATTAGATTTGGATTATATTTCTACAATTGAAATGCAAAAAACAAGTAAAGGTAATCTAAAAACGAAAGCAATTAAAGGTTAAACATGAAAAACGATAACGGGATCCTAAACCCGGTTTTTAATTATAATATCTGTTTTTAGTGCTTTAAAACCTAAATTATCAAATTTTCAAACCCTACCAAATGCAATTTAATCTTTAACAGTCCTAAATGATTAAAAATAATTTTAGAAAAAAGAATTAGATTTTTCTGACTTTTATTTAATTTTTTAGGAATTAAAAACTAATTTAACCCAAAAATATTATTAAAAATATTAAACTACATTGGAAAATTCTAAAAAAAATCACGAAAAGTACTTTTGACTATTCTAATCCTAAGAGAATACAATCTCGATTATGGCTCTAACGACATAACGCTCCCGTCTTAAAAGGCAAATTAGTGGATATGCCGACCATCTCCTCGCAACTATTTTGCCGCGAGTAAATATTAAATGGTAACCCCTTCTCACACTTATAACCGTAAAAGACCCCAGGGAAGTTGGTTGTGTGGTGTGGTGTTAAGGTGTTGGTTGACTTGAGGTTGAGGTCTCGGGTTCAACCCTTGAGACCTCCCTTGAATCCCAACATTTTTATTTTGCAAATTTAATTTTTGAAAAAGCTTTTTAGCATAAAAATAACCAACTTTAATGAAGACACTTTTTATAAAAACTTATTTTTAAGCTGGAATAAGCTTATGAAACTGACAGATTACACTTAAAAACTTTAAAGCTTTTAACACTTAACAGTTTTGACAAAAAGCTTCTATAAGCTATATTTCAAACAAATTGAGCTACTAGAACCTAAAACCTAACCTAATAAGTAATTAACAAAATTAAGCAATTACATTAAAGCCATAGCTCATAAAGCAAATAAGCAATTTTTGCTAAAAGTTACTTAAAAACAGCCTAAGATGACAACTTTAAGCTACTTTTTAAGCTAGTAAATGAAAAAGATAAGGCCTAAAAACTAAAAACAGATAAAATTAAGACTATAAGCTATAAGAAAAAATAAACTTTAAACATTTTAAAAAACTAATAAGCTGGAAAAATGACCAAAGAAATTGGCAGTTTAGACTAAAAACATATTTTTGGTTTTTTCAAGTTTTTTTAAGACAAAAGGCTTTTGCAGCCCTAATTTTAAGCTAGTAAATGAGTTTCAAAATCCAAAACAAGCTTAAACAAATAAAGTTCATACACCAAAGAGCTTATGCTATAATTTTCAGATCCTAAAACTGATTTTAACTAATCTAATAATGAACTTGAAAAAATATGTGTGTGTAACCTTTTTAAAAACTAAAAACCAAACTTGGACAGTTTTGACCCAAACCCAAAAATAACCATTCTAAGCTATTAGACTTTGATTCTAATACATATTTAGACCAAAATAGAGTATAAACAAAGCCTTAAAACAACTCAAGAACCAAAATCCAATATAAGCAGTTTCAAAACCACAAACTTTAGTATATGATACAAAAAACCTTAAAAATAAGTTTTATACCTTAAAAGCTTTTATAAACCTATTATTAGGCTTACTTAAAGCTTATAAAAGTTGGTTTAAAAGCTGAAGTGAGCTCAAACAGTGGTAACCTTAGATACCACTGCTTATGCCAAACACCCTTTTAAGAATCCAAAATCCATTTTAAGCTACAAACAGACTTAGAAGACTTAATAAAACTCAAAACAGATTAAGCACAAAGTAAATTAAGGACTAATAAGTACTTAGAACACAAAGATAAGCAATAAAAATAAGCAAACAAGAAATAAGCAGTTTTAAGCTAAATAAGACAGTTTTATATGAAAACATAAACAAAGAAGATTTAAACTATAAGCAAGCATAAATAAGCAATAAGTAACATTAATAAGCATGAATAAGCAGAGATAAGCATTAAAATAAGAAGTCTAATAAGCAAACAGTAAATGAGCTTAAAAGTGTAATAGTGAAAACTTACAAAACCCCTTTGCTCAAAACAAGGGCATAACTGCTCTTAAGAGCTTATCAACAAGCTCTAACTTATTTTAAAACAAGCTAGTAAAACCATAAGCCCTTCCATTTTAGGCTTATCATCCAAAAGCTTAAACCAGAATTTTCTTTTGAGTGTATAAAATAGAAAACTCAGTGACTTATAAGAACTTAAAGAGCTTATAAAAATTTAACTTGGAAACAGTTTTTAACATAAAAAGCATAAGAGTGAAACAAGTTAACATAAAACCTTAAAAATTGAAATTTTCATTTGTTAGCCTTAAAATATGATGACAAACACGGAATTACATTAGTTTATTTATAGCGTGACACATAGGGACTAATAATGACAAGCTACGATAGTTGTGTGTCACTAGGACTATAAATACCCCCTTCATACTTCCATGGAGGGGTGAAGTTAACATTTGTAAAAGTGTGTGTGTGTGTTTGTTTTCTCTCAAGCACACACACAACTTCCCATCTCTTATCTTTTCTCTCTAATAAACATGGATCAATTTCTTTTCCATTTTACCATACCTCCGGATCTCGTGTTATAAGGGTGAATCGTGTTAACAATTGGGATCCGAGCATAGGGGGGATCCGTGTTGTTTATCTACTGATCTTGTGGCTAAACAAGATCAAATTCGTGGCTTGGTTTGTTTATTTTTTTTGGTTAGAAAAAAATAGCAAGAAAAATCCAAGATTGATCTTTGTTTGTGGTTAAAAGTGTTAAAGATTTGTACTTTCGGGCTTAGATCTATCCCTTGCATCATTACTAGGTGGTTTTAACATCATTTCGTAGCTTTCAAGAATGTTTGATGATTATTTCTTGGCTGCGTTTTGACTCACTGAAGGGATGTTCTTGATTGCGTTTTGCTTCTTGCGATTTGACAGAGAAAGACTGCGTTTTGGTCACTGCGTTTTGGTCATTGCGTTTTGGTTATTGAAGACTGCGTTTTGGTTCTGCGTTTTGGTTCCTGCGTTTTGCCTCTGCGTTTTGCCTAATTGAAGACCCTTATTGCGTTTTGCCTAGGGGAGACTCTGTCTATTTCATTTCTTGGTTGCGTTTTGTCTAAAGAAGACTATGATTTGTCCATTGAAAACCCTTGTTTTGAAAACCTAATTTCCCAAAAAAAAATTCGACCTTACCGCGCATTACGTGGGCATGTGACCGACTTTGGGCATATGATCGAATTTGGGAATATTATAATCAAAACAAGAACAACAAACAAACAACCACATTCAAGAATCGAGAACATAGACACAATCAACATACAACAACCACTACAAACAACAAACACTTAATTCAAATGATCCTGAAAAGATTCACTTAAATGACAAATGGCTAGATATTCGGATTACGATGACATGTGATCACGGAGTTGATTTGGTATCCTTTATTGCGATTGAAGTAGGATTTCACAAAGGCGTCTACTTATTTCATCATCGAGACCTTCTTCTATTTTCTATCGATTGATGACTTGCTTCGCTGTACGCTCTCTCACAATACTCTACTGGATTACTGACTTGCATCACCTCCGCACGACTAGTTACCTCAGACTTGCTGCCAGCGCCACGGCATTGGTTGTGTTGGAGTTCACGAAGGCGTCTACTTATTTCATCATCGAGACCTTTCTTCTATTTTCTATCGATTGATGACTTGCTTGAACGTATATAGCTTATGATTAAGACTTGAATTATCTAGTTACCAGCAGTCAGGGGTGGTTGGTTGCAGACCTGGTTAACTATCACTTAAAGGAGTTACATTGTAGTACTCAGTGTCACACGCAGAAGACGATGTGGATAATTTCAAGAGGTGTTGTACTTCTTATACTTTTCTGGTTGGGTATAGAGTACTTATAGATTTAATCTTGCACCGTTCTTCAATCAACAACAGTGCAAGCTTAAGTAACAAATTTGGGGGATTTCACTTCATTTTCAAGTTTGGTATATCGGGTTTACTTCACCAAGTGATCACAACAATAGCCGACAGAATACGAGGTTGGTAAAGTTAGCCAGAGAATTCAAAGGTTGAGATGTAATCAGCAATTCTCACGGGATTCCAAGACAATGGTACTTCACAGTCTAAGCAAACTTCTCAAAGTTCTACAACGACATTCATATACAAGACCTTGATTATACCAAGTTTTCTTGATTCTTGCTTCATCTCCTCTACGGTTTCTGAAGACAAGAGGGTAATGCTTTGTTTGGATTTCAAGATTTGTGCTTAAGACAAGAACTTCTCGAGTATATGTGCGTACACAACAATGATGCTTCCGAGAGTTCGCAACCATCATGGGGGAAAATGTGTACATCCGGGACTTAGTTGACTTTGATGTTACCATGTCAACTTCCAGGGGGAAGTAGTGTATACTACTTTACTTAGTATGGTTTATGAAGTATTCTGCATACGTGAGAAGAATTGTTGCTGATTTCTCGCATGCACCCCCGAACGAATATTCACCAAGCCCTAATGACAAGAAGCAGGAGTATTTGGTGTGGTTTGACTTCTACAAATTTCCGCTGTGCACGTCAATGACAAGTAGAAGATTGTTTAAGCTACTTCAAAGTTTCAGAATCTGCTTAAGATAGGGATGTTGGTTTGGGGGGAAGCTGATTCAGAAACTTCGCCAAAAAGAAGTCTATGAAGAAAGCTTTTCAAGACATGCTGCATGAATTGGGGGGAAGTTAATCCAACTCATGCATACTACAATGGTTCCAGAACAAGTAAAGACAATGAAGATCCAAGCTGGAATACAAGTTTCAAGACCAGGAGAACTTAAAAGACAACTTCAGCTTTGGAAGCGCTTTGGAAGACTTTATTCAATTGTATTTGTACTTGTTAGGAACATTGTAAGTAATTCCGTATGTGTCCACATATTGGGGGAAGATTGTTAGCCTTAAAATATGGTGACATATCCGGAATTACATTAGTTCATTTATAGCGTGACACGTAGGGACTAATAATGACTAGTTACAATAGTTAAGTGTCACTAGGACTATAAATACCCCCTCCATACTTCCATGGAGGGGTGAAGCTCACTTTTGTAAAAGTGTAAGTGTGTGTGTTTTCTCTCTAACACATACACTCTTCCCATCTCTTTAACCTTTCAACTCTAATAAAATGGCTACACATCTATTTCATTTTACCCAACCTCCAGATCAGTTTTAATACCTGATATTATATGTCATTTATAATCTACAGTAAACGTAACATAAACTTACAAGAAGATCACAAACTTCTTTATATTTTGTATCATAGTTTGCTACACTGTTATCGAGTATTGTCATTGAAATTGTATTGGTAAGGCTGAAGACGACAACATAAAAATGACTGTGATTGCAAATTGGAAAGAACACCTGTTATTAACAAAAAAACAAAAAAATTACTAAATAAAATGTAACTTGATTTCATTTTTATAAAAATATATTTACCAAGTCAACCCCTTAGAGAGCCAAACCACCTTCATTGCCTTTAAACTGAGCCTTAACTTGATTTGAGAAGCTTCCTTGTTTGTCATCATCAGAAGGCAATGTACCATCAAACATAGATTTTGACTGTATAAAATAACATACATAAATGTTTCATCAAAAAAACATGTATAGTAAATTTATAAATTTAGAACACTTACAATACAACCGGTGGGAAATAAGTGCCTTGATTTTGATTCAGCATCTTGAAGTTTTTCTTCACGATTAAGAATAGCACCCCAGCAGTCGATTACATTGGCATCTATCCACAGACCCGGTGCTAAAGTTTTTAAATTCAAACGTATTCCATATACACCGAAGCCCCCAGAATGTGTTTCAAAAACATTCTCTCTATATAAAAACAATGTGAATCATGAAAATATATAAAAAATACTTTTATTGATTCTGTTTTGAATCTCATGTGATTCTAACTGAATCGCATGTGATTAAATATAAATCACATGTGATTTAGTTTTCATTTACAACATCCAACGCCTTATCATTAACCACATTCAAATATAAAATCAGAATCATAAGATATTTTATTAACTTACATCTTGTCACCCTGCATAATGAACAAACTGTTCCCAATATTAAACTCCAGCCTTGTAATTTTGGGAACAACGTTAGTCTTCTTATTCATGTACGGGGATAAGAGGTAAGAGGAAGGTTTCACAATTCGCTTTCCCAGACTGGTACTTGCATTCGAAGCGCGAGTAGCATTCTATCCGAGGTAGGCGGACCTTGATTCGATACTTCCATTCTCATAGAATTATCACCAAATAATTCACCCTGAAAATAAAGAAAAAAGAAATTTAATTATAAATAAACATATTTTAGGAAAAAGAAGAAAACGTGTATAGTGTTAGAATATTACGTATAAGTACTCATCAGTTACAGCATCAATGATCTCTCCAACTAAATCTGCATTTCTTTCTAACCATTGGGTATAATTCTCAGGTGTACTCATGATTTCACATTGAGTTAGATTTCCTTCAACAACGGTTCCTTCTTGAGTTGGATCGACCGATTCTTTTTCAGCATTGGTTCCTTCTAGAGATGGCTGCTTGTCAAAATCATCTAACCCGATTTTGCTAAAACCAAAACTCGGATTGCTACCTGAAGTATCTTCATCATTCAACTCTTCATCATTATTTCCATTACTGTCATCATTATCATCATTCAACTCCTCATGCTAAACAAGGTAAGAAAGTTGACTTTGAATAGAGAGTCAACTTGCTGAGCAGAAATGACCTTGGAGGCGATATCACCGACTTAAATTTCCTTTAATTATTTAGGGTAAAATTGATCAACCCACGACCTCACAAACTCATGCTCAATTGGTCTGACATCTAATGAAAATAACAAAATACCACCAACCAGGATACCTAAAATATCATGGATTTTTGATGGAGTAACCTCGATATAATCACCAATTTCAAAAGTCAACCTGTAAGTTGTTGAACTAAACTTTGACAAAGCATCCTCCCAACCTCACGTATTTTACAATGGAAAACATAGTGAAACAACTAAAACAAATTTCCGACAATAAACACACGTATCATTCTTTGCTTCACGAATCGCATAAAAAAAAATGGAACTATAGAGATAACTGCACGAAGAGTTTGGAAACTCACGAAGATACTCTCTTTGTGTTTGCTCTTCAGCAAGAGCTGCTTTCTTTTCTTACATTTCATATTATACTTCAGTCCACATCCTTCATCGAATATTCTTGTCATAATCTTTTCAATTATTTAAGCACTCGCCTCAGTTTCTCTTCATCAACAGAATCTGAATCAGAATCCAAAACCACCCTTCCTTTTTTTCTTCACCTCAGCCTTAATCTTTATTTTTTTGGCTTTCGACACTACTTCATCAGAATCAACCTCAAATCACTACCATCTTACCTTTATCATCTTCAATCAAGTTTCTTTTTAACTACGATCTTGATTAACATCCTTTTACGCTTACATCTTCAGAAACAGAAGCCCATTGCATAACTTCCGGCTTAGACCTTAAAACAGGAACTTCTGAATCTACCTTATGCTTGTCCTTAGGCTTAGGCTTATCTTTAGGAATATCAGCCTTATGCTTCTTCTTAGGAAGTTTTGGTGGAGCACAGTCGAACCTTCCACTTACCAACAACAGACGGCTTATCCTTTTGCCTACCACAAAAAGATGAAGTGTAACACCCCCAAATTGGGTCGCAGCTGAATAATGCGTCCTGGGCGAGTGTGTTACATCATAAACAAAACACAAGCTATATATAGAACGACCAAAAAGTCGTTTTAAAACTGATACATTGGATTTAACAAATATTTGATACAAATAGCCCGAAGCTTTAACTGTATTCCTGATTAAAATTACAAAGATAACTGGTATACCAACATAAAAGCAACCAAATTTTTAGCATTACTTTCCCAAAACAAAATCACCAATGGTATCCATGCACCTTATGCATACGATCCTCCTGAAAAACCTTGCCTTTAAAACGTCACAATGAAAGTAGTGAAATTCATAGATTGATAAATCAAAATGTATGCATAGACCGCTGGACTTTTCATGTGATAATTGCAACACATGCAGACAACCAAAACCAATAACATTTCCAAAGCTCATTACACTGGATAGCTCGATGACTTACTTGCAATACTTAATGTATTGCAATTTCTGCCCGATTAGATGTTCAACCCGAAAACATCCCAAATTTGACATGCTATACGTTCGTTCTCGGTGATAGCTAGTCACCCGAACGGGGAGGTCGTTTCCCCAAATAGATCTATTCATAACATTCGCGCTCACATAATGTAATTAACAACTACATCTATGCAATTGACAGTTCATGATAAGGGGCTCAACTTGGGTTATCGCTACTTAGGCAAACATGTAATCAATACTTGCGTCCAATTTATAAAACAAAGCATGTTTCCACCCCATAGTTATAAATCATTGAAATCGTAAAAATGTGGCTATAGAACTCACCTTAGTTCTTATAATCCAAATTTCGCAGATAAAAGCGTCAAGTAAAAGATCGAATGCAACCTAAAGTTATCAAAGTGTCCTAAAATTACCATGTACCTTCAGATTAACTAACATCATAAACATGACTATGGTTAGTCACATTAAAACTATCGTTCGGGGCTATATACGTAAGAGTTCATTAGGTGAACGTATGAGGAGCTAGGACACTTTAAATCGTAAATCCAGCAACTCGTCGATACGCCACCCCGAAGAGGCCTCATTATGAAACTCCCTAGTAATATAGTACTTTGATAACCACATATAATTCTATATAGTTCAATCACCAACTAATGGTTTTGGTAAAATTGTGTTTAATAAGTTAAAACGTTTATAATTACCGTTTTAGTAAAACTAGCATAACTTTCGCGTTTTAAGCCCGATTTTAACGTTTCTTATGCCCATCTTTTCGTATTAGGACGAGTTATCATAATTTGAAATTTTCCATATTTTGACCCTCTGGTGAACAGTAACTTTTACTGTTCACACCAGACGTGAGTTTTATTTAAATCGTATTTGTTGTCGTAAAACCCGTAAATGTCGTATTTTATTCGTTATAGCTCCGTTTTTAACGATTCTTTCGAGGACGTTCTCGTTATTGAAAATCCTATCAATTTATAAGGTTTACAAAAATATAACTTTCTGTCATGAACAGTAACTTTTATAAAAATAGTTTTATAAAAGTATTAATTGTCGTAAACTCGCGAAATTCATAACTCGTTCGTTTATTTGTATTTTGTTTATTAATTGAAAAATTACGATTCTTATCATTTTGGAATCCTAAAAATATGTATTATTTGTTAAAAATATCAAACTTGCTGTTTGAATAATTTTTATAAAAAGTTTTTATAAAAATTCTTTTATAAATCCGTTTATTTATCGTATAACTTGTTTTTACCATAACTTTTTTGTTATTTATCCGTTTGACAAGTTTCTTACTTTTTCGGAATCGTCATGAGTCCTATAAATTTTGTAAAAAAATAAATTAAGAAATGTTTTTATACACTTTTGGGACAGAAAGTTTGGGTGACTTTATTAAGTCTATTTTTAACCTTGTTTTTATATTTTATACTTTATAACTTTACCAAAAGTGTACAAGTCTTTTACTTCCATTATGACTTTATTTTTGGTGTTCATATATCATGACTTAAAAGCTCATAAACAAGATTAACATGTGTAATTTATCAATACATTTTAACTTGGAACATATCAAGTGAACATTAAAACCTAAATTTTGCATTAACACTTTTTAAGCTTTTAATAAGATTGTAAAATACTTATGTATCCATTTATAACTTCATATTACCATCCATACAACATGTGTATAAGCTCATAAAACTATATTTCCAAGAAAAATCCATGTTTACAAGTTAAACATATCCTAATGGTGATTCAACTAAAATAGAAATAACATATGCATAGAAATGAAAACTATAAGAACATAAAGGGTTCTAGTAGACCTTATGATGTATGATGATGATGAACAAAGTAATCTAAACCCTTGTTTAGATAGAAATCCAAAGCTTGCACAATGAAAACCCTAGCTTTCCAAGATAAAACCCTAGTTTCACTTTTCTTGATTAATACTTAAAAAAGGTAAATCCAATCATGAAAAACCTATGGAATATCTTAGGATGGATGTGTATAGATGTGTATAGGTTGTATAAAATTTTGTATGGATTGTTTATAGGGGGGTTGAGCCGTGGGATGAAAGGAGCAAAAAGGGGAGAGTTGTGGTTGAATTTTAACTAAGTGTTTTATGCTTGAATCCCAGTGATACATGAATATGAAATGATAAGTATGGTCAAAACTTACTCAGAGGGTCAATGTCAAAGGGGGTTGTTAGATTGGGTCGATTGGGTGGAGGGGGGGGGGCAAATAGAGGGTTTTTAGGGTTCTTGTTCTTGTTCTTTGGTCAATGGAACAAAGTACAAGTGTTTTAATGAGTAAGTATGATGTACATTGCCCAAGCTAGTGAATTTATTGAGCTCCTTGCACACCAAGTGTTATTATTTCGTAGTGATTAGGAGGGTGAACAAGGTTTCTAGAAACCTTTTTGCTAGTTAACACAATATCTTGCAAAATATATGCAAGTTACTAGTTGTAGTTTTATTATTTTTTAAATAAAAGGGTTTACTTGAAAGCATTTGTGAAATGTTTTATTTTCCAATGTACAAAGTGTAAGATAATATTATCTTGGGTAGAATTAATAAAACTTTGAGAGTTGGGTACAATCGTGGGTATTTGTTGAAGCGTAGAAATATTTTTGTGGTTCCGGGTATGCTTAAACGTACTTTATCGCGAAACGAATATAATTTACGTAACCGATAAAGATAAATTAACAATGACGATAATTATTCTCAAAATAATTATTCAATACTTGATTGATGTAAACGCTTAATTGATTGATGCCCGTTTACATTAAACGCTAATTTTTAGCTTACGTGATTTTTACTTAATACATGAAATTACAAGCAAACGCGTACGACACTAAAAATAAATAGTAGATTTATCGACGTCGTCAATGACTTGAAAACACAGGGTGTTATATGGAGCATTACCTTTACCAACAATAGACGGAGGATTACCCTTTGGCTTATCTTTTGAAACAACATCCAACGCCTTGTCCTTATGAACAATAGCCTTACTCTTATCAACCTTACTCGTAACATCAACAACCAATTTTTCCTTATCCTTAGCAACCTTACTCGTAACATCAACAACCGGTTTTTCCTTCTCATTAACAATAGTCGACTTCTCAATAACATAAGCCGTTTTTTCCTTCAAAATAGGTGTAACAACCGGCGCCTTATCACTCTCCTTTACAATCGGCACCTTATCACTTTCCTTTACAACTGGCGCCTTATCACTCTCCTTAATGATAGTCGACTTCTCAATAACATCAGCCGGTTTTTCCTTCAAAACAGGCTCAACAACCATCGCCTTATCACTCTCATCTGAAACCTTTGAAACCTTACTCGTAACCTTTTGATTATCCTTCTCATCAACAGCCGATTTTTCACTCACAACAGCCGCAACAACCGGCACCTTATCACTCTCCTTATCCTTTGGATTATCCTTTTGATTATCCTTAGGAAGCTCAGTCTTACGCTTATACTTAAAAACCTTGTTCGTAACCTTTGGATTATCCTTCTCATCAACAGCCAACTTTTCAATCACAACAGCCGCAACAACCGGCGCCTTATCACTCTCCTTAACGACAGTCGACTTCTTAATAACATCAACCGGTTTTTCCTTCACAACCGGCGCCTTATCACTCTCCTTTATAACTTCGCCATGATAGGATTATATTGACAAACCGGTTGTGGGTTAAACACTATATCATCACCAGGTTTATTTAACAACCTTTCACTCATCGGAATCCACCTACTCTTAGGAGAATTTTTACCAGTAACCTTTGATTTTGATTTCATAGGAGAAACACGACCAATACCCTTAACACCTAACATCAAACAAAAAATTATAAAAAACCATCAGTAAACAAAAAAATAAGCAAAGCACTACTTATTATTAAAAAATAACAAATAAGAAAACAACTAAACAAATCACATAGGATTTTTGGTATTGAAATCACATGTGATTCATACCAACACTGAAATCACATGTGATTCATACCTAGGCAAAAACACTATTGAGTTTATAAAACCTAAACACATAAAAACATAAAAACCTAAAATAACTGAATAAGCATAAAATAAGCAACAAAACACTGAATAAGCAACAACCAACAATGATAATAAACATAAATAACTGATAATAAACCTAAATAACTGAATAAGTACAAAATAAGCAACAAAATAAGCAAAAGCTACAAAATAAGCTATAATTTACTCATTCAGCAAATTTAAAGCGCTTTATACATCTCATTGGCTGTTAAACAACTTTAAGAGCACATTAAACATCTGATTTGATCATCGTACATCAAACAACTAGCAAAGCTTGTTACACATCGAATCAATCACAAAACACACTATAAACAACTATAAAAGCACATCTGATGTGTCACTGGATAACAATTTACACATTGAACAACTCTCATAGCACATCTAAGGTATCATCTATCGCTACACATTAAACAACGTTTAAATAATAACAAACATCTCACTAGATTATAACATTAAACAAGTTCTAAAGCATATCAAACATCCCACTGGATCACTTAATGCTAAATAGCTTTCAATTCACATTGATTTTTTTGCTAATTCACTATACATTGAACATTTTTCAAACCACATCAAACATCTCACTATTTTACTAGCTAAGTTGACAATCAATTGGCATTCTAATTAGAATAGCTAAAACTAAGCATATTACAAATATTTACAAATTCTGAACATATAACGTTTCCATATAGCAGAAAACTACCAATTCGTAACTTTTCACTACAAATCAAATACATATCTCATTTATAAAACATACGCAACAAAAATAAAGTGCAAATAATCCTCTCAGTATACATTTCACGTATTCTAAACCACTCAAACATCTCACTTGATTACAATTCGTAGATTTAACAAATTACTAAAGCACATCAAGTATCACTATAGCACTATACATATAAAAGTTTTGAAAACACATCAAACGTCTCATTATTTCACTAGCTCTATGCTTATCACAAACGATGATCATACATATATTTTTGCTTGTTTAAAACACAAAAATAAAAAAAACATTAGTAAACAGAAAAATAAAGGAACAAAAACAAATTACATAACACAAACGAATCACATGTGATTCATCACTAAAAAGATAAACCTAAAAATCATAAATAAGCAACAAATAAGCAAAAGCTACTGAATAAGCAACATCTATTTGCTTAAACATAAATTATTCAACAAAATCATTAACAAATAATCAACAACAAACTGATAATAAAGAAAATAAGAAACAAAACCTAAAAAACCTAAATAAGCACCAAATAAGCAAATAAGAAACATCTATTGATTGAATCCAAAATAAGCAGCAAAATAATCAACAAATAAGCATTCACAAACTGATAATATAAAATAATCAAAAAAACCTAAAAACTCCTAAATAAGCATCAAATAAGCAAAATAAACGAAGAATAAAATAAATGTATACCTGGTAGCTTATTTCGATGCTTATTTTGATCAGAAACACGCAACGAAGATGCTTTGGGCAACATATCATCTTTATATAGACTCGTTTCATCTCGTATGTCCATTTTCAACCATAAATTTTGATGAATAAGAATAACGATTGGGGGAGATTTTGGGATTGATTTAGGGGTGGGTGGTTATGTTGTAAGAGTGTGTGTGTGTGTGTGTAACGGTTGAAGAGAAATGAATAGTTTGTGTGTTTGATTTTGGGAAATTATAGATAGAGATGAAATTATGAAAAATACACCTACCTAAATATTTAAAATAAAATGGGAAAATATCTACACATTGGATCAGTTAAAATGGAAAGGTGTAAAGGTCATGGTTTATTCTTTGAGAAGGATGTGGTTCTATATGGAACTTTATTTAGGTTATTATAAAATAATTGTCTAAAAAAGGTATTTATAATTTTTGACTTTTTTACATTTTGGAATAATATACAAAATGTAGAAATTATCCAACGTCAAAACATATGGTGAACAAGTTATAGTCGCAATTTACATTTCGACATTAATTCACTTAAGGCATGAATAAACCAAATAGTAATCTTGATGGATTATCAAAGATATAATTTTTTAATATTACACTCCTTGAGCATTATTCAAATGGTAGACTTGACATTAGGTTATAACTATCAAGAGTAGGATTGCAGAGAAAGAGATGCATTTCTTGAGTTACACACATGGAAATCATTCTGTGACTCTACCAGATAGATATAGAACCTTTTTTTTTCATAGTAAAGTCAAAAGAATAGCTTGATCCTTCATCTGGTTAGGTTGTCGATAGAGTAAGCTGGATGTGCTAGTCGATCTTGTAACCCAGGAAAGCTCAAAAAAGAGAATGTCCTCTCAAGGCCGGCCTTTCAAGCGCCTCGTTGAAAAATCACCTGACATTCCTCTAGTTAATCTATCGCGGGGTAGGGAGGTCCCTCTCTAGTTCAGAACCTAGTTATCCACACCTCCGATCGGATGAATAGAGGACCGACCGACCCTAAGAAAGTATAGCTTACCAGGGAGTAAAGACGGGAAAGCCTTACCTCTTATGGGTTATCGGGCCGATGCGACCGGTTACCCAAGGGGAAACTACGAGCATAACATGTTCGAATAAGGGACAAGTTCTATCATCCAAAGTATGCTACTGGACAAGGATGGGGAAGCTACGCCCGTGAAACATGAACTACCTTGATAGCGCTTTACCCAAGGGGGAACTGTTAGGATTAAAAATATGGTATCTATATGGAAATTACAATAGTTTTGGTTTATGTTAAATCACCAAGGACTATTAAAGTGTAATTAGTCTAAAGTGTCCTTGTGTTTTACCTATAAATACTCCCCTCTAAGAGATTGTGCTTGGTTGATGATCTCAAGATGCTCAAGATCACAACGTCAAATACAAGTTCAAGGAACAAGCTCAATCCAAAAATCAATGATCACTACAACATACTCGCAAGAGAAAGTCAAGAGTACGAGCTAAAGGCTAAAGATAAAGCATAGTATGCTAGGTTTAAAGTTTTGTAAATTGGAGTGACCTCCCTTAGGGGGAGATTGTTGGAAACACAAAAAGTATCGGTCACTTCCAAGTTGTAATAGTCTTAGCTCGTAGTTTATGTAATGATTAGATTAGTAATCTAGTCCGGCCCAAGACCCATGGGAAGCCCATCATAACCCATGGGCCAGCCTATAGGACCTATATAAGCCCCTCTCCTAGCCTTGGAGAGGGTTGGTTGTTCCATTTGTTACATTCCATCTAATAAACATCATCCATTCCATCCATTCTTTCTCTCTAACATCACAACCCACATCTCACTCTTGTTCTTGGTTTGATCATAAGATTACATGTATCTACATGATTAAACCTCAAATTCGGATGTAAAATTCAACAAGTATCAAACTCGGAGGTCAAGGTCAAACTCAGATGTTTTAGTCAAATTCGGAAATCAAAAGGACTAAACTCGATACCGTAAATGCTTAGTCAAGATCAAAAATGAAAAAGAAGTTTCAAGGAAGAAACAAGCACTGATCTGTATCGAAATTTACATCATGCTCATAACAGTTTCAAGATGCTATCTACTCTTTAACAGCTATATCAGATCTAGAAACTCGATACCGAAATGTGTTTTTTATCGAGAATAAATCTCGACATTGAGTTCACATCTTTTTGAAAATGTTTGTAACTAGAATGGAAAAGAAAAGAAAGTAGTGAACAGTACAAAATGTTTACAACAAATTCAAATGCTTTAACAACTTAGTCCACTGAGTTTCTAAAGTCAACACAATCCCCTCTCTATCACACAAGACTCAAAATCGAAAACAAAAAACATAAAAGATCTCGGATGTCTTCCCATTCGTGTGTTTTCATTCAAGTTTGTGACCTTTAAAAGATCAAGTACACGGAAGAACATTCATCATCGATCTATAAAGGAAAATCATCTCTTTTAATATCCGAAAATAAAAGAAAGACATATAACAATTTATGTTATAATCTTTTCTTTTGTTTCTTTCATAAACGCAAAAATAAAAAGACAAAAACCTACCCGAGACAAAGCTTGTACCTCATTTGTGGGTTGTTTGTGTTTGTGTTGGTTTGTATCGGTTATATGCTTGGTTCGTCTCTTGTGGGAATGAGACAAAGCTTTGGTGACTGCTATTTTTTTTGGAGACAGAGATGGGTTGAAGATGGTGTAGGCGTTCATTTCTTTGTGAAGAAAGGAGATGGAAATAATGATGTGTATGTGTGGAGAAATAAGGGCGGAGGATTTGATATAAATTAATTTAGGGTTGCTGAATAGGGTTTTACTAGTATTAACCAATATGGATGGGCCGGTTCATAAAATATTCAGTTGGGCTGTTAATCTAAATCAACAGAATATTTTCATTTCTAGTGGGCCATAACCGAAACTTTTAACATGGGTAGCGTTAGGATTGATGCAATTGGAATCAGTAGTTTGATAATGTGGACTGAATGTGGAATCAATATATT
>BQNB010068334.1:3485-20985 GCA_026074375.1 Tanacetum coccineum
TCGTCTACTTGCTATGATACATAGTTGGCATGAAATAAAGCAAAAATTTTCCTATGAAAATGATCCTTATATATATCATAATGGAAATTACATTGATGAAAATTAAGGGTTGTTATATCTATACTAGGTAATGGGTAATGGTTAGCTTGTAAATTTTCAGTAGTCCTTGTACACCCTGAAGGATCCATCAGAGGTTTTGTCGGTACAAGGATCTCATAATTCACGTAATTCTATCTCACTAAAAGGTAAGTATATTGAAGAAAATCTTCTAGTTCTATTGGTTATAATCCAATTAGAGTGATATGCTCATTACATTCTAGAACCTTTCAATACCCATCATACGGCAATCTAAATAAACATCATACGGGTTTAACATAAATTCTGTGCTATCAATATAATCTTCTCGCCTAACCTAAAAAACCAAGTTAAAAAACTATCTCAATACACATAATTGGTTGAGTTTATTTATTAAATTAAATAGAAGACAAATAATTACCTTACTAGGGTCCACGTCTTCATACATAAAGTAATTACCAGTCTCACATTTACCCATTATCATAACGTCATCCCCTCCTACATTGTCATCAGCAAAAGCGTTCTCAAGATTCAAAGCTGATACATTGGCATTCTTTCCCTTATTCTTAGTTTTATCACCATGTTTTTTAGGTAAAACTATAGTAGGAGGTAAATCCATATATGGAGTACGCCTATATATGCTAGAATGAACTTCCCTCCTTTCTTGATTCAATATATTCTAAAAAACAAAAAATAATAAACATTTATTACTTTATGATGGTTAGTACTATATAAGCATAATGGTAACTAATTTTAGGATTACCGGGTTGAAAAAGCCAACATCATGAGGATGCGACGGGATAGGGGTTTGCCAATTTAGAGTAGCCGAATGCGATGCATCTGCCTTTGCCAATTAGATGTACCAAGATGCGATGGCATATGGGTTTGCCAATTTGGAGTAGCCGAATGCAATGGAACTTGGGTTTGCCAATTAGAAGTACCAGGATGCGATGGCATAGGGGTTTGCTAGTTTGGCGTAGCCATATTATGACCATAAGAAGGAGTCGCTTGGGCACCTTCAAAGAAAGAGCTGTTTGCCTGCGTCGGGAAACAAGACGGACCACCCTGTGGAAACCCCTGAATACAAAATTATTATATTTAGTTAGTTTTAATCAAGGAAAAAATCTATGAATATTAAAATCACAAAAATTATACCTGTATGCTTTAGCTTACACTCAACTCACTGAACCCATAATGTTGACCGACAATGATCGGTCCTTTCTTTGCTTGTCGCACCGGGCCAACATTCATATCCTGAATAAACTTACGTATTTGGTCATACATTTTTTCGCATTCAGTGTCCTTTTTCATCATTTGATCCACCGCCCTTTTTTGTTCCTCAAATTCTCGATAAAATTCTGATGGAACATCAGAAAGATTTTGTCAGTTTACATGACGAGGTATTCGTGCTGCTTCACTAATACGACCAGCAAAGTATGCCCTTCTCGAAATCCACCAGTCCAATCCAAGCTCATTCTCATCTGGTGTCAATTTTACAGTAGGTAGACGTCCCTTTAAAATAGAAAGGACATTAAGTATGAAATAAAATACGTAATTAAATTAATAAACTATTGATGTGCGGTTGTCGTAGGACTTCTACACAAGAAGTTTTACAACTCCCTAGGCAGTGCACCTAATCGTTGTAGTGTAGTATAGGCAAGACTCGGGGTTGTTTATCGTTCACTCGAGGAATAGGTTGGGAAGGCTTGATCATGGTCTAACAGAATTCTAAGGGTTGAGGGAAGATTCTTTTTGTATTTTTATGTTTTATAGAAAGCAGGTAAATCATATAATTGGAGAGGTGGTTTGGTTTTAGCTATTTAAACTAAATATATTCTAAACTAATGGTGATAACAATAAGATAAAAGATTGTGTTTATTTAATCATGTATTACTCCCTAGATTGCTTCTCCTAGTGTTGTTGCCTTGTCACACTTGTGATGATCTGTGTAACTATTTCCTAAAGCATGAATGAATTACACGAACCCGCCGTCTACTTAGTATGCCGCTAGAGCAACGCACATGCAAGGTAGTATGAAGACTATTACACGGCCCCTAGGAGTACACTAAGTGCATGTGAAATATATTAAGAGTGGATCAACCATATTAGGGGGCAAGGTAGTATGAAGACTATTACCCGATGGTATCCTTTCTACACAATTACGTTTCCCTAGACATATCAACAACGATGCAGACAAAAGCTGGTTTTCTAAGACCTAACGTGCACATCCATCACAAGAAGCAACACCACTAAGATCTACATTCTTGGTTTCATACAATTATACATAAACACAATAGGAGGTTTAGCCAAGCATGTTAAAGATAAAGCAAGAACAATAAATCAAACAACACATAGACATATTGAATGATTAAGTAAACCTTACTTGATTAAAACATGAATTGGAAGAGGTACAATAGGGTTTTTAGGCCCTAAAATCGTCTCCTATAGCTGCTAAATGGACTAGGGTTCGTACCCTCCTTTTATTCTAAAGTTACACACTGAAAACCCTAAATTCGGGTTTGTATATATAAGAAAATTATCGCGACGGCATCGCGTTTTAGTCGTGATGTCGTCATAAAATGAATCTTCTAGATCTGCGTTTGAGTCAGTGCGGGCTGATTCCGTCTTGAAATAGATATTGCGTTATTTTCAAGGTGTATGGCCGAGTAGCGATTAATCGGCGATTACAAGGCCGCCTAGGCTGATTTTTGCAACATTGGGTTTAATTACAATCATAAATACACACAAAGGAGGTTTAGCCAAGCATGTTTAAGAATAAAGCAAGAAACAATAAATCAAACAACACATAGACATTTTGAATGATTAAGTAAACCTTACTTGATTAAAACAGAATTGGAGAAGTTTTAATAGGGTTTTTAGGCCCTAAAATGGTCTCCTACAGCTGCTAAACGAACTAGGGTTCGTACCCTCTTTTTATTTTAAAGTTACACACTGAAAACCCTTAATTCGGGTTTGTATATATAGGAAAAACGACGCGATGGCGTCGCGTTTTAGTCGTGACGCCGTCATGAGAAGAATCTTCTAGATTTGCGTTTGAGTCTGTTGCGGGCTGACGCCATCATGAATGATGTAACGCCCTCACTTGATGAGGTGTGACGGCGTCGTGTATAGCTTGTGACGCCGTCTTCAGGCTCTGTAAGTACAAATCTTCAAGAGTCTTGGTGTTGGTTCGTAATCTCATCCGTTTCTTCTCCAAATGAGCCCAAGTCACGTGTAATTCATCCAAATGTCTTCCAAATGAGAAATACCTGAAAAGGAACGATTAAGTTACCTTATTTTAGGCATAAACACACGATTTTGGGGGTTAAACGACCCTAAAAAAGTGTATAAAATGACACATCATCAAATACCCCTACACTTGGGATTTGCTTGTCCTCAAGCAAATGGGCTTTTCTACCTAGACAATAACAATATGAGGGTCATTTTACCTACTCTTTAAACATATTCTACAACACAACCTTCTAGACCTATAATAAAAAATGCACGGAAATACATTCTAGAACCTCACATAAGTGTTTGGATTCTCTCTTTTACTCGTGTGTATAATGAATTTATAACATATGGGAAATGGAAATCACACTCATTCGTGTCATAGCATATAAAATTATCAATAGCTTGGTATAGGATCAAACCTCAACCGTAGGTGCAAGTATTATTAATTTACTATCTAAGAGGTCTTTTAATGGGTTGTGGGTGATAGGTGCAAGATAACATATAAATGGAAACAGAATCAGATGGATACATTTAGTTGGATTTTGTGTATTTGGAGTAAAGGTTAGATATATTACTTTTACGAATACACGGTGTTTGGTTTGCTAAGCCAAGACTCAAAAACAAGATTTATACAAATCTACACAACTCTACATTAAATCTCTTCTTTTTCTTTTCTCATTTTTTTTAATAACATAATACATTCACATGGGGTTTATATCAGTACCCTTCACGTGAGCTTTTTACTATGCTCAATATTTACAAATCTATCTAATTGACACGATTTGAGGTGGATCAAAACTAAACAGGAGATCATTTGACAAACATATGGGGGTATTAACTTAACTTTTCTTCCCTATTCTTCTGCGAAATAAATACTACCATGAATACCAATCATCCTAAAACTGTATTTCCAAGGATAAGGACTTAACAACCGTGTACTCAATAATTAACTTGGTTAAAATAACACAATTAATGTACTAAAGGTTAGTACTATATGGTATGGTCAAGCTTTTTGGGTGTAACGATTGGTTTAAGGGTGACAATGCTCTTCATTAATAGTCCGGATTAACCAGAAAATTATAAGAACCGTGAAAAGGATAGGCTTGGAGGGTTGTACTAGGGTATCCTACACTAAAGGTGAGTGTATGGCTAGGGTTTGGGATAGTTATATGATCGGTGTGACCATCATAACAATTACAGGTTTAAAACATGGGTTAATCCTAATACCTCTTATCAAGCAATTCCTAATACTCACTGTGCGGTCTCGGGATGCATCACAAAAACAAGTTCTAGAATTTAATATGCTACCGGTACACTCATATGAATTTTACTAACACCAGACATTCCAGAAAAGGCAACGAAGACCACACGTACACATCCGTAATGACGGAATAGACACATGTGACTGCTCACTCCTTAACTCGAACTGGGTAAAGATAAAATCATCTTGGGTTACCAACGATGGGTACCTGAATTCCTAAAGATCTAAGGGCGAACCTCACATTTTTTGGGTGGAGTTTTGAGGGTTATTGTGCTAGTCATATAAATCCTATCCATGATAGTGTAATACTCGGTTTTCGTTGATGTGGTCGTAAAAATAAAATGGTAAATCACCCTTTTATGCTATGTTTCGATATATTACCATCTTTTTAAGGACAAAGCAAATGACAAATGAAAGAATAGTTTCTAAGGCTTATTTTCCCCCTACACTTAAGTTGAACATTGTCCCCAATGTTCTCTAGAAGTACCCGTTAAAACAGATAAAGGGAAAAGAAAACAAGGAAAAGAAACTAGTACTCCCCTGGTTTACTCAATAATGGAGAAGAAAATGCAATAACTGGTTAAATCATCAATCAACTACTGAGAATCATCCAATGAAAAATTCCTTAGAACTTCAAAGCTTATCATCATTCAAAGATAACCTGTAATCAAAGACAAAGAACAACTTACACAAGCATAAAGTTGCGCTTTTTACCATTTACAAATGTGAATTTAGAGGTTCAACTCGATAGTTAGGATGGACAAGAATTGTTTAAAATCATTAAGGTTTGCAGGTTTATTATAGATGGGGTACATATATTAATCATTGCACAAGTTTTATTTTCAACTAATAATTAAAAACTTTTGAGTTTTCTGGACTTGGACGTTTGACACCGTCGGGGTTGTGGTGACCCCGTCACAGGATTCGGGTGACGGAGTCACTTGTTAATCGTCACGCCGTCTCCACATTCTGTGAAAATGAAATTTTTGTTTTTTGACGTGACAAAATTTATGCACTTGAATCCATAAGTTAATTCCTATATAAATGGCTGTACAAAACCTGAGATTTAACAATTCAATCATATGACTCGATACTGACGCGAATTAATCTAAACAATTCATTCAACATGTTTGAATTTGGCTCAAAAATCAGATAAATTCCCATACACTTATTGTTTGCAAAATACCTTTGATTAAAATTAAGACGAGGTTAAAGACAATGCAAAGCATGATTACAAGATATTTCAAACATAATAAAACAAACTATGAAGAATAAAATACACATGACACTCCTAATTGCGGGAAAAGTAAATTGGGTTGCCTCCCAAGAAGCGTTTTTCTTTATTAACGAGTCTTGTAGCTAGACTCAAAGCCACACATCCTTATGTGACTTCTCCTTCGTCATCCATTCTTGTTAGGTATTCGTGTCCAAGCTCTAGGCATTTTTTGTAAAATCCTAGTATCTTGCTCATTACATACTCTACTCCTCTTCTCATGTCCTCCTCGTTCCGAAGATAGACTGATTTGGTATGTTCTTTTTCTAAGTCTGACAGTAAATCGTATTGTTCTATCTTATGGGGCATCTTATAGGCAACTTTATTAGCCCCTCTAATGAATCTAACAACACCTTCAGGTAGGTCATGAGTCATGTTGGATATTTCTACAAAAGGTCTCCCTAGTACCACTTGTGACATCCTAGGGTCTATGATTGAACTAATATCCTTGACAATCATAAAGTCTATGATATAGGTGAAGTTTCCTATGAAGACATGCATCCCTTTGGTTCTTCTTATGAAATTTCTAATTCCTCCATTTGCATCTTCCCTAGGGTCAAGTTTTCTTCTCAAGATCCAGTTGTACATCATTCGAGTCATGATATTAAGAGGTGAGTTGAGGTCAATGTAAGCTATTTTGATATGCACGTGTTCAATATTACACGGGATCTTAATGTTGTAGGGGAATCCTTCAGTGATGATAGCGTTTCTAAGAAATATTGAAGGGATTGGGCCGCTCATTAGGTACCTATATTAGGTTAGTTCATTCCTAGTCGGGAAAGTATCGAAGTACTCCACTATAGGTTCCCCCGTCGTTGCCCCGTCTCCTTCATTGGGATCCTCATTTTGGGGTTCATCATCATCTCGTATGATCTCGATGAACATCACTTCTACATCATCTTCTTTAGAGCAGATAAATTTTAGATTGGAAGATTGGGGGACTAATCCAAGTAATTCAAGCATCGAGTTTAGTTTTCGCACTTGTTCTATGGCGATGGAGGCGAATGGATTAGGTTGTGGTTGTGGGTTAGAGTTGGTGTTTCCGGGGTTGTCTTCTTCTTGCTCGATTTCTGTAACACCCCTAAAATGGATCGCAGCGGAATATGGGTCTGAGGGTGGTACTTCATAGATCAATAACATAAGATATATATAAGAACGACCCAAAAGTCATTTAAAAACTGATACATTAGATTTAGCAAAGTGTTTGTTATAAAAAGCCCGAAACTTCACTAGTTCAAAATACAAGTTACAAGATTATAGTCCATAACAAATGTTCCCGAAATGTAATGCAACCAAATCTTTAATGCATGACTTCCAAAATAACGACCACCAATGTATCCCTTGTCTTGTACCTTACTGATCTCCTGAGAAAACATTGCTTAAAACGTCAACAATAATGTTGGTGAATTCATAGGTTTGTAAAATGTATAATGTAGGACCGCAAGATTTCCCCATGATAATGCAACAGATGCAAACATCATAAAATGTGATTACGTTTCCCTAAGCTCATGACACTGAAGCTCGACAAGTATGAATTGCAATATAAATTGCCAACATTACCCGTGATGATGTTCTAACCCACAACATCCTATGTCCGACATGGTATACGTTCGTTGTCCGGTAAACCGGCACAACGGGGATGTCAATCCCAAATAGATCTATTTATAACATTCGCGCTCACAACAAGTAATTGATAGTTCATGATAATAGGCTCAGAAGGTTATCGCTACTTAGGCAAACACGTAATCATAATGTAAAATTTCCACTTGCGTCCAATTGTAAAACATGCATATGTTTCTCACCCTAAAACTTGTAAATCATTAAAATGTAAAATGTGGGGCTATGAACTCACCTTGAGTTAATGATTATCACAGAATAACAAAAAATGCGTCACGATAATGACCGAATGCAACCTAATCCAATATAGGTCGTATAAGTACTAAGCACTTTAATTAACAAATACCATATATAATTCTATATAGCTACATCACCATCTAATTGCATTCGTAAAATCATATTTATAAAGTAAAAACGTTTATAAATAACTCTTTAGTAAAAACGACGTAAATTTTCCCGTTTAAAGTCTGTTTCTTACGTCCACGCTTTCGTATTAAGACGAGTTATCAAAATATTACATTTTCATATTTTCAACCTACTGGTGAACAGTACTTTTTACTGTTCATGTACTTTTATAAAATTAGTCGTCGTAAACGTCGTATTTTATTCGTTTTAACTCTGTTTTTAGTGATTCTTTCGAGCACGTCCTTGAAATTAAAAGTTCTATCAAATTATGATATTTTTCAAAAATATAGGTCTGAGATGAATAGTGATTTTTACTGTTCATAGTTTATAAAATTATTTTTATAAACTTTAATTATCGTAAACTTGCGAAATTCATAACTCCTTCGTTATTGATCCAAAAATTATGATTCTTAATGTTTTGGAATCCTAAAAATATGTATTATCTGAGAAAAATAACCATTTGTATATATCAGAAGTTAAAAGTGAATGGTTTTTATAAAATTTCTTTTATAAACTCGTTTATTATCGTATAACTTGTAAATTACGTATCTCCTTCGTTATAAATCGGTTTTTCAAGTTTCTTACCTTTTTGGAATCCTCATGAGATGTAGTATTTTATAAAAATATAAAATCAATAGGTTATAATTCGAATTCTAACAGCAAGTTTTGGTCATTTTGTCAAAATGTGTTTAAAAGTTGTTTTTATAACTTTTTAGTTTAACCACTTTGTTACAAGTCCTTTACCACCATTTATACCATGTGTCTTATGTACTTAGGGTCCCTAGTTAATCATTTGTCTAAATATTGTCCAAGAGTCACAAGATCCATGAGTTTACATACTCATTTGTTCATGAACTTTTATATATACACTTTTTAGGTATCTTGTTTATATATACTTTTTATACATAAACCACACATGTACAATACTTAAACATCCATTATAACATGATATTAACATCCATATGTCATATGTGAAAGTGTACCAAATCATAAACAAGTGTAAAAATCCATTTTACAAGTAAATAAGTTCTTAGATGGTGATTAACTATACAAACATTATATATGCATAAAATCATGAAAGTAAAGAGATTAAGAGTTTTAGGTAACCTTAATATGAAGTAGGATGATGAACAATATGATCTAAACCCTTGTTTAGCAAAAAAACCCAAGCTTACAACACTTGAAAACCCTAAAACCAAATGAAACCCTAATCTTGCTTTTCCTTTGCTTAACACTTGTAAACCCCAAACCAAACCTTCTAATCACCTTGGGATATCTTAGATATGTTGTATGAGTGCTTGTAAATGTGGTAAATAAATTTTGTATGGTTTGTTTATGTATTTGGTTTTGAGTCGTGGGTTGGAGTAACACAAAGAGAGAAATGGTGAAGTTTTTACAATGAAAATGTGAAGTGTATGTGTTTCTTATTAGTTGCTTGCAATATATACACATTTGACTAGTCCAATTCACTATTAGGAAAGTCTTAGGTCAAGAAAACATTAGGAGTAAAACATGGAAGATATTTGGTCAATCACTATTTGGGTTAGTAAGAAAAATAAGTCTTGGTTTCCTAAGAATAAGAACATCCCATGAATTCTAGGAAAGATGTTTTACAATAGATATTATCTTTGGTTCTCTCATCTTGTATCCGGCCATATAGAGATATAGGTGATGATATTTTGTAAATTTTGAGTATTGGGTACAATTGTGGGTATTTGTTGAAGCGTAGAAAAGTTTTGGTGGTTCCGGGAATGCCTAAACGTATTTTATCACGAAACGTAAACACTTTACGCAACCAATAAAAATAAAATGAACAAAGTTAATAATTATCCTCAAAATAATTACTTAACACTTGCTTGATGTAAACATTTAATTGTTTGATGCCCGTTTACATTGAATGATAATGTTTAGCTTACGCGATTTAACTTAACGATTTCAATTTAAAAGCAAACGCGTACAATACTAAAATAAATAGTGAATTTATTGACGACGTACAATGACCCTAAAACACGGGGTGTTATAGTCTTCCCCCGTTAAATGAGCCTTGTCCTCAAGGCTTAAGACGCGGCACTTGACGACGGTGCGGTCTTTGTGAAGAGGTGTGGATATTTCTTCCGGAATTGGTCTTCACGTTCCCATGTAAACTCAGGACCTCTCCTAGAGTTCCATCAAACCTTGAAAATTGGGACACGGCTTTGCCTTAACCGTTTGACTTCTCGATCCATGATTTCTACCGGCTCCTCGACAAAATGAAGCTTGTCATCAAAGTGAAGTCCATCCAACGGAATGGCTAATGGTTCGTCGGCATAGCACTTCTTCAAGTTGGATACATGAAACGTATTGTGAACCCTGCTCAGCTCTTAAGGAAGTCCAAGCTTGTAAGCAATGGATCCAACCTTTTCTAACACTTTGAAAGGTCCAATATATCTGGGGTTTACCTTCCCCTGTATGCCAAAACATATTACTCTTTTCCAAGGTAAAACCTTAAGCATAACCCTATCTCTAACTTGAAATTCCATCGGCTTACGCTTTAAATCAGCGTAACTCTTTTGTCGATCATGAGCGGCTTGAATTCTTTGCTTGATCTGAATGATCTTCTCGATCGTCTCTTGAACTATCTCTGGACCAGTGAGTTGAACTTCTCCAACCTCGGCTCAACAAACAGGTGAACGACACTTTTGACCGTAAAGTGCTTCAAACGGTGTAGCCTTAATGCTAGCGTGATAGCTATTATTATATGAAAACTCGACTAACGGCAAATGGTTAACCCAACCCTTTCCAAAGTCGATCACACAAGTACACAACATATCCTCGAGAGTTTGAATAGTCCTCTCGCTTTGCCTGTTAGTTTGTGGATGAGATGCAAACTTACTATAGATATATATATTCATATATATATATTTATATATTTAATATATATATACTATATTATTTATTATATATGATATATATATACTATATATATTTATATATTTATATATTGCATTCTGGGGAGCTATCCTGGCATCTTAGTCTACTTGTTTGTTTTTTTAGAATTCCAGTTGAATGATAGGCTGCTTACTAAAGCGCATAAACAATATGAATTGATAAACATAAGCAACACACAAACTTATAAGATGCAATCAAGTTAAACAAAACCAAACGTCTAAATTATCACAAACTTGGCTAATACATAAAGTGCGGAATTAGCCAATTACCATTGTTAACGAATATTATATTTCATTGGACAATCGATTTAGTTAAGGAATGTACCAAAAACCGAATCGTGTATTTAGAGTAAGAATTTTTCTTTGGCGGAGACCATCGTAGCTTCTCTTTCTTCTAAAAAGGCGGAACCTAGTGTTTAATGCTTCTCTCACAGTAGTCTTGGGTTTATTTTGCCCACTCTTAAAATTCGTTATTTGGGTTCGGGATTTATAGCCTCTGGGAATTCGGTCGATACGCCATATTAAAGGTGTCTGAATTCCGGCGTTTAAGTTTTCTTGGAGTGGGTGTACCACGATTATAATATTCCAAAAGTTTCTTGAGTTAGCTGTACATACGGCGTATGTCTTCTACTAGATACGGCGTATTACTCTTTAAATCTTCGTGGTTTCTTGTGATGTTTGGGCGTAGATACGCTGTATCTTCCTTGATGGATATGGCGTATGGGTTGTCAGAACAACATAATCTTGATTTCTTCGTTTAAGTTCCAGAATGCGTGCTATTTAGTTAAACTTCACCAATTACTCCATATTTACTGCAAATAACTAATATAAACAATTAGTCCAATTTCATGCATAAAATAATATAAAATGAGAAATTTAGCTATGATAAATGATGGTATAAAATAGACGTTATTTGATGTTATCTATGATTTTGAAAAATGACTTCTTTTGTTTGTGAATGGAAATGATTACAAAACATGTATTTTACCAGTGACAATTCATTTTTGATGTATGAATAACTCCCCCTCTAATAACGTGCAAATTGAGTACGTTTTTAGAAGCGTTATTTATGGTTTTATGTAAGTTATTTGGCTAAATAGCAAGCGATTATTATTAATATTACGCAAAGCGAGGTTTATATGTTAATAGTTAGCCAAAACAAAAAAGGACGTGAAAAGAAAAAGAAAACATGAAGAAAAACTTTTGAAGATTTCCCGACAAGTGAAGGTTTGATATCGAGTATGGAGGCCCATTACAGCCCAAGAACAAGTGTTTTAACAAGATACAAGTTGTATGGGTCAACTCAACCAAAAGAGAAGCAATCGAGAAGAAGAAATTAACAAAAACGCAAACATATGTTTTGGGAGTATGTTCCAGCCGCACGGCTGGAGGAGCAGCCTCAAAGGCCTGGATGATGCAAACGAGCCGCTCAGCTTGTGATCTAGCCGCCCGGGTGGCCAAAATTTCAGTTACAACCTTGTCACTAATGAGTGTGTTAATGGCCAATAATGATTTATCATGATGAAGGAATGGGAGATGTTATTTTTGGTGAACCATTTTTAAGAGAAGTTGGAATTAAAACAAAATGGTTCGAAGGGATAATTACCATTTACAATGATGATGATGAAGTAACTTACCAAATGGCGCGATCACATCCGAGGTTTAAACACCATACTGATGAGCAATGCCACAAAATCCCACCATTACTAAAGGTAAGTGAGAAATATGAGATGAATAGAATCTCGCATGCATCCAAAAGCTTCAGGGGTTCTACAAAGGAGTATTAAACTTAGGACCCGATTACATCCGAGATGAGAAGACAGAAGAATGGCTCACACGCGGGCACATTAGCGTGCATGAGATGGAATGAAGAGAAGCTGAAGAAAAGTCTAACTTAAAGACTTCGCTATAAATAAAAGTGCTTCCCGGGAGACAACCCGGATTGTTATTTAATTTTATCGAGTCTGTGTTCCCAAACATCAATACGGCATATCCGCTCCATACCATACGGCGTATTGATTGTCTGGACGTTATCAGTCCTTACTTTCTATGCACTTTAAAAACATTATTGTCAGTTCTGGCAATACGGCGTATTCATGCACATGATGCGGCGTATTCACCTGTCTGACCCGTATTTAGTTTGTTTAGTTTAGTTTAAATTAACCGTAGGTACCAAGATAGGAATGCACACGTTTTTCCTATGTTTTATACAGGACCTCGGAAGCAAAGAAATATCGACGAATATTGGTGGAGAATTTAAAATTCTGGAAATCTTGAAGTGTTGGAGTCTTGAAACTTCAAGGCGGCTGTTCAACACGAAATCTTGCTAATAAACTCAACATGGAGAATCTACCGAGCAAATATCAGGGGAGTTTCTCATTCTAATTCTTTTTAATTCCTGTATTTAATGTTTTATATATACAACGAGGACGTTGTATAACTCTAGTGTGGGATGGAATTAGAATGCTTACTTGTCCTATTTTTCACACTAAAATGCTTAAATTATGCTCAAATTTAAAAAAATTTCAAGCATACTTTTGTGAAATTACTTGATACATAACCCTCACACAATAACCCTTGTTAGATATTGTAAGGATTTAACCTTATCCGTTTCAAAATGTTTACCTAAATTCCATAAAATATGCTTGTGCCGGTGATGTAGTAGACTTTAGAACATGGCTTGGTATATCTATTCGAGACCGCAGTGATAAGTACTATGGATTTAGATGGAGTAACTTGTTTAAATTGGTAAATTTTAGGATTACACCCAAATCTCCTTTACATGTTGCTTATTAACTAACTACACTGGTTAGTTAACCCCTATATAAACCCTTTGTTTACTCTCACTTTAAGAGTAAGATACCCCTAGAACAACCCGTAGAGCCAATCCTTTAGGAACTACACTAATTATTTGTTTCGTTACACCTTTACACCTTAGCCTACCCTGTTAGATTAAGTTTTTTTTACAGTTGCTAGTTGTTTAAAGTGTAAAGTTTGTATTTCCCGAGTCTTGTGTCAATTTTGGTACAGTTGGAAGAAATTTGCACATCGCAAATAGGAATGTATATTATAGTCAAAACTCATGTATTTTTACTACCATCTCAATTAATGATATGTCCGAAGAATGAAGGAATTATAGAAGGATTTATCCGGAATTATTATGATCGTGAAGATGGTGAAACTACACAGAGTTTCATAGTATAGTGTTAAAAAATCAAAAAAATTAGAAAAATAGCAACAAAAAAAGAGAAGGAAAGTCTGAAGATAATCGTTTCGCAACTACCGAAGGAATTACACGAAGGATCAATTATTCGTTGATACGTCTAAAAAATCGACGATGTAGAGTATTGTATAAAGTGGAAGATATCGCCGCTTGCCTTGTATAGTATGTAAAGTATGTGATTATTGGGAAGTTGACCGTTATGGGAACGCCAACTTAGGTTGTTGTTTTTTATCTATGATCAAGACGTTGTAAATAGCAGTGTCTTTATCATGGTAATGGTCGGGAAAAAGTGTCTAGCAACTTGTATTTTAGACTTAATCTATTTGTTTCGTAATTTTTATTTAACAACAATTTATTTCCCTTTCCTAATCATTAACAATGGGTTTTACGCGAATGAAGATGTGATCGAGCGTGCATGTCTATTCCGTCGTTACGGCCATGTATGCATGTCTCAGCTGCCTTGTTGGTTTATTACTATTGGTGAAAGTTAGAAGATCCATACCCTATATTACTCTACTATTCCTACTCTTTAGCTTATTCGGAGTGGGAGTGAGCAGTCACATGTGTCTATCCCGTCGTTACGGGTATGTATGTGTGGTCTTTGTCGCCCTCCTGGAATATTGGTATTGATAAAGATTAGTTAGAGTAATCAATCCTAAGCCTTATCATATAAACCCATATTTACCTTTATAAATTTATTACTCCTTAGTTTTAGCGGTGGAGATGTGTATCCTTGCCAAGCTTATGATAGAATAATCGTCATGACCGAGCAATTGAGCGAATTAGTTACATGTTACCACATAGATTAGTTGAGTGATTTGAGTGTTTTCATCTTTCTATTTCGTGAGGTGTTTGGTTGTGTACTTGTAATAGATCAAATAAATGCTTTAACAGAAAATATCCTTAGGGATATATTTTTATAAATTTCTAAAGGCTACTTGAGGACAAGTAGGATTCAAGTGGGGGGATATTTGATGACATCAAATAATGTCTATTTTATATCATCATTTGTCCTATGTAATTAACACATTTTGTATAATTATTGCAAAGATTTGTTACTTAATCGTTTATATTTGATAATTGCAATAATTACGGAGTACTTGGTGAATATTAGCAAAAGGCGCGCATTCTGGAGCTTAAACGAAAATATTTTGAAGATTACTATTCTGACTACCGATACACCATATCTATCAAGGAAGATATTACGTATCCGTGCCTACACATACCAAATACCACAAAGGAAACAAGCTCAATACGCCGTACCCAAAAAAGTCAATACGCCGTATTGAAGATATAGTATGTGAAGATTCTGGAAGATATCAAACGTGGTCCCTACTCTAAGAAACTCTAATATGCCATATCCAATCCCTTGGATATGCCGTATCGAACCGACTTCCAAACCCTATAAATACAAAACTCAAAAACGAGTTTTAAGTGTGCTAAATTATATTCTCGATACCTAAACCACAAAAGTCGATTTTTAGAGGAGAAAAAGAGCAGAAGAGGTCTTGAAACGCATTCCAATCCATAGAAGACAACGTGTAATTTCTTATACTTTTGTAATCGTTTAGTTTTTGGTATCATTTGTTAACTCGGTTAGTTTACATTGGCTAAAACAATTACTCTTGTATTAATTATGATGTTTGAAGGCTAATACCTTCGGGTATTAGCCGTTATTATGAAGATCTGAATGTTTTCATTTTGTTTATATCTCGATTGCTTAATTTATCATTGTATGCTTGTATATGTTTATTAATATACTTGTTTACGTGCTTTTGTATGCGACCTATCATTCAACTAGATCTTGTGATACGGACCAAGTAATCTAGATGTCGGCATAACTCTCCATATAGTAATTTATACATCTAGAATCATAGGATCACAAATATTGTCCTTCTAAAATCGTGCTAAGGATACGCTTCTGGCTTAACTAGTTAACAGAAACTGCCTTTGGTTTGTTGAACATGTTGACTAGTAGGTGAATCTAGATAATTCAACAAATAATGTTCTGATTCCATTGGATTGTTGGACAAGTGGACTACTAGTGTATAAATTGCCATTAAGTAGTAAGTGGGTAAAGTCTCTATGAGCTAGGGTTTAACAAGATCACCATTGCTTTAATCCCTAAGATAGATTATAATCAGCAAATAAGGATGCCTTATGCGGATGCTTTAATTATGACAGAATTAATGTGTCTAGGTCTTAGGATGAAGTCCCACCTAAGTCTAAGAATGATATGCCTCTTCGAGATAAGTAATCATTGCACTGAAAAAACCAACCAACTTCTAATCAGATTAATGATGGCTAATATAGTTTTCTATCATAAGGCTCAACCGCTCTTTTATCTTCTGTTAATTTTCTTGCGTAGGTTAAAGTGTCTTGAATTGATTGTAGTCACCAACCAAACCCGTGCCAGTCTCTCAGGCTGAAACCCCCCTTTTACCTGTTAGAATTAGGATTAGAACTTACATAGGATTAGCATAGGTTTGACTTAGTTTAGAATTAACTTAGATTAGATAAACCACGATATAAATAAATTGAGAGATTTAACCTCGCTTCAAGTGTTCGACACCCTACTTATCACTAATCTACCACCGATCGGGTAACTGCCCGTTAAAGTGTTGTTTTTGGTTAAGTCGGCAGAATATAAATTTAAAACTTGAATCATAAAAATATACACCACACAACGACACATCAACGACCGATAACATTCTTGTTCGACTTATATAAAAATAAGGCTAACATAATTATTTTGCATAATCGACATAATATCTTGACTGACAACTACTTGTAATAGACGTTCAATTTCAAATTCCAAAGCCTTGTACTTATTAAGAGATACATCAGCTTCTTTGGCAAGAGATTTGAAGTCTTGAACAAATTTAGCTGTTACTTTCAAAATTTGTATTTTGAAATTTTATACTCTAGCATCAACTTGGTTAATGATAAGGGCAATTTTATCTTTTACAATCTTTTGAACCTATTGATGAGCAGTAGACGACCAGCTTGTGTATATCTAGTTTCATTTTTTGTTTTACAACATATTGAAGAGTCACAATGGTACTTTTTTTACCTCGTTAAGAAATTTCCGTGCAACACTTGGAGAAGTATCATCTAAAAACTCTTCATTAGGTATTGAAATTGGTTTTTTGAAATTGTTTTTGAAACACTGGCCATTTTGGAAGTATTTGAAAAATACAACTCTTCACGTGACTTGGCCTTTTGAGAAACAAAAACCTTTAAAAGTTGATTAATCTTTGCATAAATTGCTGGTTTTATTTCTTTGTTCAATTGTTTCATTTTCAAACGACTTTCTTGAGCAAGTTACAGTGTCTCCTCCGAATCATACACATCAGGAGGATCATGTTTTTCTAATAATATTTTGCCACTATACAAACTTTGTTGTTTCTACTAAGCTTGCTTGAGATAAAAAAGATTCTGATAACCTAAAGCCATTTTCTGTTCAGTGTGGTAAAATGAGTCTA
>BQNB010068335.1:13806-33876 GCA_026074375.1 Tanacetum coccineum
ATCATCACCTTGCACATTAAATATAAAGCCATATCTCTCAGCTTGCTTACGAACTTCATTAAAGTCACCCATGATTACCACTTCGCCATTACAGTTATCAATCACAATAGTCAAGTAGTCTCATAACATCTTTTTTTAGTTAACTCTTGTGGAGCATAAACTGATATAATAAGAAGCTTTTTACAATTAGGAACCCATTCTCCTCTAATCATAACGAAATAGTCAAAAACTAGGGGTGTACGTTCGGGCGGTTTACGGTTTAGTAGGGTTAATCGGTTTGGGTTATTCGGTTTTTAAAAATAATTTTGAACAACCAATACCCAAACCAAACTTATCAAAACCAAACCAATCCAACCAAATAAATAATCGGTTTATTTGGATCGGTTCTCCATAAAACCAAATAAGAACATGATATGTAAAAGGTAAATTATCTTTAACATAACTAAAACTTAATAAAGAGTGAGTGCTTTTGTGCGTGATTTTGGCTGTGACAGCATCACCTTCAAGGAATAGAGCTCTAATTGAAGTAACATACCAAAATCTCAGTCATCTCAAATCTGTGATTGATGGTTTCTATGTTACAAAAAATCAAATATATACTTTATATAAATAGATTATATATACTCTTTTGTTATAGCTCGGATATTCGGGTGGTAACCGAATGAGGATTTTTGAATCCAAAGCCGATCCAGCAAACCATATAATATTTCGGGTCCACCCAAAAATCCGAACCAAACCCATATAAGCCAAACCCATTTCACCCAGTTTTGTTTGGATTGGTCGGTTTTTCGGGTCAACCCATTTAATGAACACCCCTATCAAAAACCGTAGAATTAATTTTATGAAACATTCTCGGATCCCACACGCAAAGAATACCACCCGAATAACCAACAGAGGGACTATAAACATAATCAAAAGCAAAATTACCCCTAACACATCTTAATATTGAAAAGCTCAATAATATTCATTTTGTTTCTTGCAAAGACATAAAGTTCACCTTGTTGTTAACACATAACTCCTTAACCTAATCTTTTTTAGCCTTCCGGGCGAAGCCTTGGAGATTCAATGACATAAAATTCATCTATGATTCTCATTCACTCTTTGAGAATCAATAATCTCTTCAATATTTTTCAAACATCCCTCCATATTATATCCCATGGTTAGTCTCACCTTCACCAAATCTTTCATTAGTTGTAACATTGAGCCTCCTAAATGTTGTAATTCGGCTTTTTTAAAATGACCTGAACGTATGGATTCCTCCTTGTCTTCCTTCGGATTACTCAAAGGACATATCTTTTTCACTTCAGGAGCTACTTTTTCATCATGAATATTTTGTAAACATTCATCACCTTCCATTTCTGCCTTATTACAAGCATTAGATTGAACTTTAGTAGCAGTTGTGGGAGTAAATCTTAGAGGGTACTTCAAACTATCGTCTGAGCTAGAACCTCCAATAATGTTGTCTTGTTTCTTGTTAAGGAGATCATAAATATTAAATGGATCCTTTGAGCGAATATCATTCTGTCTAATGTTAAGATCGTCCTTCTTGTGGGCTTGAGATTGTTTATTCTTAAAAATAGTTTCAGAGACCTCTTCAACGTCACTTTCTCCTTCCACAGTTGCATATTTATGTTTATCTACACTTTCATCGTGTAATCCTTCATCTCTTATTTCATCATCAGAATCACTTTCTTCTTCATCATCTTCCACAAAGTCAAGGATCCAACCAAAAACTTATTTAGCACGAACCCATAATACTTTACATTGAGCTATAATTTTAAACGACTCAAAAATATTCTCTACTAACTTCGTTTTGATATAGAATCTTTTACTGTGAAAGCAACCTTCATCCTGATCTTCGACATGTAGTAAATCATCCCATTTAGAGGAGATTCGATTAAAAGTATTTTTAGTCCATACCTTTAAAGGTATGCCCTCAATATCCACCCATATAACTCTCTCATCTATGTGAAATAAATTTGAAACTTGCTGTAACTGAGAAAACCATGAACCTATGCCCACATTAGCCTTGAACTTCTCTTTTGATGTCTCTGTTTGGAATTCAATCATCTCCCAGTACCCGCCCATATACTTTAGCTTAATGTTATCAAATCGTCGTTAGCTAAAACCACCTTCAGATTTGTTAATGAGCCGAATTCCTTGACTTGATGTGGAGTAATCTTGCTGATTCACGCACATTTCATCAAGCACCATTGCTGGTTTGTTCTCCTCCTCTACATTTTGAGACTAAGACCCTATTTTAACAGCGTGAGCATAAGAATTGGAATATCCATATACCCCACTGTCCTTATGAACTACGCCTGGAACAAACTTTTTCTCCACTTTATTTGTAAATTGAGTATTGCTATTTTTCAATGACGGTCTCTAGAACCTAGCAATGTTTGCATGGAGCTTGAAATGTTCGACCCAAATCGTGCATAGGTTATTAACCAAACGATCTACATCAAAGATCTTAATAAAGCGAAGAAAGCCAAACCTTTTACGTGTTTTGGATCTCCTATTTGAAATGAAAGCGTCAATGACGTTTCCATATTGATTACAAACCTTTCATAAGTCCTTAGCGTAAAACTGATGTGGGAAATTCGTAACAAAAATTGAAGTAGAGATCTTTTGCACCTCATCCTTTGAACGACGATGTCCCATAATAAAAACCCCAAGGCGACAATGATAAAAGAAAAAAATGAAAAAAAAACGAAACCCTAAAATCAAAAACTAATCCCTATAGTTCCTAAGCATAACTAACCTGTAAGACACTTCATTATCGGAGATCGAATCACAACGTGATGATGCTCACAATAATAGAGCCTTAGCAGGTACGATGCAAAAGGAAGATAGTAGATCGGAAAATGTTTTTAGGGTTCAAAGTGATGTGGCCGCCGATCACCATTAAAGTTTGGAGAAAAAACGAGAGAAAAGGGTTTTGTTCTTGATATCTGATGCAGCATATTTGTTTTTTATTTTTAGTTCTTTTTATTAGATGGCTAAGTTATATTAGTTTGACCGTTGACCGTTGACTTGATTTATACAAGGCTAATACTTTTTACTGTTTGAAAAACTCTCAATATTTATGGTTGCATATTTTATGAATTTGAGGGTGATGTAGGCTAACAGGTATGGTGATCCCATGTTCTCTCCATTTTGCTAGTTGGCTTTGTGTGATTGGGCTAATACAAAAGAAGAAAGAGAAATTGTAGCAAAAACCACCAATTAAGCATAGTCACATCATTTTGTAGATTTTTCTTTGTAAAACTTTTGTGGATGTAGCAAAACTCATAATTAAATGACTAAAACGTGGAGTATATAACTCGAATAAAAAATGTTAAGTAACTTGTAGAATCTCAAAAACTATGGGAGGTGATTTGCACACACATTTTTTTACCATCCACAATTAAATATGCATTATTGTGTTGTATGGTGCGCATCAGCAGGTGTACTTTAGTGGTAGATGGCAAAAAAAATACGTGTACAAATCACCAAAGCTTTATATGTTGACGGGTGCTACTGTTGGTACTCAATGACACACAGAAAAAGTATATGTTTTGTATTTTTTTGTCCTTATGTTATCCTGTTTACAGTACAACACTGTGTTTTATCAGTTATCGTTCCGTACTTTTTGACAGTTCAATACTTTTGAGTCGTTAACTTTATATTTTTTGTTCCGCATTCTACGTTTAACAATTTTATAACATAAACAAAATTATAAAAATAAAATAAAATTTAAAAAAAAAAGAAAAAAGAAAACATAAGGGTACAAATAGTTTTTTTAAAGGAAGTCTTTACAACCTACCTCATGTTTTTGACTCTTAGATTATCTTTCTACCGATGTGATTAGATTTTCGCAGTCAATTAACAAAAAGGAATGACAAAAGTTCATTTTGTATCTCGGTATATGCACATTGGATACATAACAAGCGTGATTGCCCGCGCCATGCTGCGGGACGTTAATTTTTTTTTTTGTGCTGGTTTATTTTTTCGGTCTCATGTTTAATACTTTGTTTTTTTTTCTTATATGGGCTTATTTGTTGGGCCTCATGTTTAAATGTTTTTTTTTTTTTTGACTATTTGGGTTATTTTTTTTAATATAATTTTATGAGATTTGGGTAAATATGTGTTAAGCATGATTGCTCGAGCGTTGATGCGAGACGTTAAAATTTTTATTTTTTTTATTTTGTGCGAGTTTATTTTTCCGGTCTCATATTTAATAGTTTGTTTTTTTATATGGGCTTATGTGTTGGGCGTCATGTCGTGGGTATTTTTTTTATTTGAATAAATCAGTACTTTTGTAATTTTTTTCCTATTTTGTGCCGAGCAATTTTTTTATATTAATTTGTGCGGATTTATTTTTTCGGTCTCATGTTTAATAGTTTTTTTATATGGGCTTATGTGTTTGGTCCATGTCGCGGATATTTTTTGATCTAAATAAATAAGTATTTCTGTAATTTTGTTTTCTATTTTGTACCATGGATTTTTTTTAAAGTTGCCTAGTTAAAGAAAAAGAAAAAAAAAGTCAAATGAGTTGGGCCGGTTACTGTAGCAGGTATGTCAAAACGAAAAAAAGTTAAATGGGCCGGCCCAAAGTGAGAGCCCGATAGGCCGGTTACTGTAGCAAGCATGTCAAAACGACGTAGTTTTAACCGAAACATAGTGTATATATATATATATATATATATATATATATATATATATATATATATAATAATAATAATAATAATAATAATAATAATATGTCAAAATGTACATCCATCTTTTTTAACGTAGGGATTTTATTACGGCTATATAACAGTAAGCTAGAGCCAAAAGGCGATAGCAAAGAGTATTGTTTCACTCATATGGCTAAGTATGTGAAAATACAATTAATGATCTCTTCACAAAGATTATATTTCCTTGAGGTTTTTGAGTCGAAACATGTCATATTCCTAACACGCTATATAACCGAGAGGATGGTGATCAATGTTTTAAAAACCGGTTTTTTAATCGACCCGTTCAAGTCGCCGGATCACAGGTCAACCGGTTCAACCGCCGGGTCAAACCGGTTTCGGATAAAAAGCCCTTTACAAATAATTTATCTTACAAAACATTCATAGACCCTATATAAATTTATATCAAACATATGGGAAACCTGAAAATGCCAATACCGAAACACAATAAATATATTTATATACTTAACGAGCGAAAGTTTTAAACTTAACAACAGCATTGCAATTCACAAATATAATATTTGACACTATTGAATGAAATAAAACCAAAAATATGAAGTTTTGATACGGAGTATATGGTAAAAATGTTTCATGTTAGTTGACATATTAATAGAAGAGAAGTTTTTGTCTTTTCCATCAAATAAGTATATTATGATTTCGAGCCACTATTCACTTTTCACTCTGTAAAACCAAAAATATGAAGTTTTGATACGGAGTATATGGTAAAAATGTTTCATGTTAGTTGACATATTAATAGAAGAGAAGTTTTTGTCTTTTCCATCAAATAAGTATATTATGATTTCGAGCCACTATTCACTTTTCACTCTACTCACATACCTAGTTAAAATTATTTATTAATAAGTTGACTTTATTCTCACAATACTCTCCACTCAGTTTCTTTGACTTTGTGTATCTTCTTCCTTATATCCAAGCTCGCCATTAATTCCGGTACCATCATCACCAAAACACAAAGTAAAAATCGGTCGGTTTTTGTAAACCGGTTCAACCCGGGCCGGCTAAGACCCGGCGGTTCAATCCGGGCTATAAATCTTCATAAAACCGGCTAGCAACCGCCCGGTAACATCACCGGTCACCGGTTCGACCGGTTCAACCGGCCGGGTCGAACCGATTTTTAAAACATTGCTTTTAAAACAAAACTCCAACTCAAATCATTTTCTTCAACTAGTATAATCACTTGCCCATATTCAGGAGTTTGGTATGAAATTTCACTAGCCAACTTATTTTAGAAACAATTTGAAAATGATTAAAGGTGCACTTATCATTTATGCAAAAGCTAAAAACAAAGAAGAAATGATTAATCAACCACCACTACAAGAAAAAAAGGCTTTAATGACGAACGGAAAATCGTCACTATTAGAGGAAAATTCGTCACTAAACCATTTTAATGACGAAAATCGACATCGTCACTTGTCGTCACAATAGCTCCGTCACATAAATTAGAGACGAATTAAAATTTGACACAAAAAATTAATGACGAACTAAATTCGTCACTTAAGAGTGTGTGACAACCCATTTCTTTACTTAATTTCATCACTAAAGTGGCTAAAATCGACACTATTTGATGGAATTAGTGACGAAATAAATGCGTCATTATTTGGGTGAACCTAACGGGACACTAACGGGACCTTAACGTCAAATTTCGTCACTAAAAATAGCATATAACAAAAAAAACTGCAGTAATTTTTATTGCATTTCATTAATGTTTTTGCAAATGAACTCAAATCTACAAATCTGTAGCAACAACTCAAACATATTAACATATATATAAATACTAGTTTTATTCACAAAAACTACATGCTCGAAACTCAACAAACTGAACCAATAACCTACAAACCTTGGTACATAACGGGGACACCTCTTCAACGTACTCGATCAACTTACTTCTTGAGCATGTTCTAGAGATGCAATCTTTCCAGTTCCAATAGCACAAGCTAAATTACATGTATACGTCATAAATCCTACAAAGTATTACATGAAAAAACAAGCAGGAACTTATTCATACAATCTCACAAATGAGCATATTAGAATGTAATACTTATTAAAACAGCTTAAAAGAGGTTCAAACACACAAATATTTATCTTAAACAGCCAGTTTTAAGAATGTTCTTATTCCAAAGGAACCAAGAAGAGGCTTTAAGGAGTACACTTCTTAGCTGATGAGGTGTATCGGTGTATGTTTGAATTAGCTTAATAAAAATTACAGATTTATGGAAAGATATAGAGACTAATGCAACCCTCATGTTAATCACTGAAAAGATGATGAAAACTCACCAGAAAGAATCAGCTTTCCGCAATGATTAGATTCGATCTGTTATTTATCACTTTTCAAAGTTTTAAGCTTAAATGCATGGTAAGATCGTTCTCATCCCTTTTGGCGAACTATGTGGTGATTTTGGGCTTATTATGTATTCTTTTTACACATTTACTGTGGACTGTAGTACAGGGTTATACAGTTCTGGCGTAACAAGCATAGATGAGCAGATAACATCATAATTAATAGAATGTTTGCAAATATCTAAAAGGGATATTCAGTCAACACAGTTGCTTCCTATAGGAAAATTTTACAAGCGCATGAATCTCTAGCAAGAAATTAGAAGCTTTTTTTATTTGAATTTCCAGTAAAGTTAATTATCATTCACAAAGGTTAGAGAAACAAGAGGCTACATACTTCAACGTGTCCAACATGAAAAAGATCAAACCCTTCATCAATGCACACGATAAGTGCATTTGGTACACTAACCTTATAATTCAATATCAGCTAATCACTTTAAAAACACAGATGCAAATACCCATAAGTAAGGTTCTACTCAAAAAACAACAGTGAATTTCGATATAATGAATAAATAAAGTATAAAAAGTGGAAGATATGAAAGTTGTAGCTTACATGTTGTGTGAAGTTCGACAAGATAATCATCCCCATGTTCTTCAACCTTCTTAAAGAAAACTCTGTACTCATGTTCCATTTCTCTTACAGCAGAAATTGCCAGTTAGACCAATTACTTTCTCATCAAATTCTGCACCCCATGTTAAAAGAAAAAGTAGTAAGACAAGACTGATGTAAGATATTAGAATCGTTGATCAAATTTGCATAAAAATCAATCAATACTCACAACCGCTAAAAACTACGCATATCACAAATGATCACAGAATCTGAACATCATATACATTTCTATATATCAGCAAAGTACTAATTGGTAAAGTACTAATCAGTAACTTACGCAATAAGCGTAGATAATCCGTTAATCAACTAACACATCCTATATCTTATCGGATGAAAATATCTACGCTTTTAAAGTTAACTTATACTACTACATATTAAATTAAGCTTATCACAATCAAACAGTTAAACATTTCAAATAATCGAGAAAACAAAACAGTATGCCTTTGTATATTTGCATAGTATTATGTGATTCAATAATTCGATAGACCAGAAAGGAGATGAAAGCATCAATTACTAACTTTTTACCATGTTAGTTTTAGAATTTTGATGATCCAATAATCGAGATTTAACAAATCAAAAAGTTAAATTGATACAAAATGAGCATATGACGCACACAAGTAGAGAAGATTTAACGCATAATAAAGTATATGTTTATGCATATATATATAGAGAAAGAGTAACAAATACCCTGAGGCTGTGGTTTGACGTCCATGTAGTCCTTTCTGGAGAGACCACTTGGTGTCGTTTTTCTTCTTAGAGAAACTTGGTAAACCAGTGACAAATCTTCCTATGAAGTAATTCTTTTCACTAGCTGAACTTGCGCGCACATTGTATTCCTATTAAATACAAGCCAGTCAAAGTCACAAACAAACGGCAGCCATGTATAAGTTGGAAACGACAAATATATATCAATCAATATGTTGGTATATTAGATGATCAGTCTCTACTCTGCACTTCCTTTAATTTTTCGGGATGTTACTCAACTAACTTTAACTGACAGGTTATATAAGTAGTTGTTGGGATAATAAACTAATTAACAGTAGCTTAAAATGTACAATGAGATTGGTTTTGCACATATTGATAAAAGGAAATAGGTATACCTTAATAAAGCGAGTGACGGTGACGCCGTAGTCGCGACACCTGTCTTTGTGCTCAGCCATGAGTTTACCACATTTGACACAAAGATTCATGTGTTTGCAGTTGCTTCGAAAGGTATCAGCCATGGCGGAATGGTGCTACACATTCCTATATATGATATCGACAAATTTTCATTGAGGATACATGCAAGATGCCTTTGGAACAAAAATGTCTATAATACCCCTAATAACTAATTCTCCTTTCAAACTCATGTAAGTTTACCTGACAAAATCTCCTTTCAAAGCCGGCGTGCCTGAATACTGGATGCTTATATCATCTCCGTGATTAGCCCATACTGTCATTAAAACATGAAGAAGAAAAAATTAAGATGACAAGAAATTTATACAACGTTTAATCCCAGAAATATTGGTTATGAAGTATGTACATATTTTGAAGCAGTCATCAAAGTTAGGATGTGTGCTGACATTTTCTTCAGCATCAAAAACACCAAACCTCCTAAGTTGATATTTCAACATGTTTCGCCCAATCATGCTCTGCATCAGCAATGTTATAACAGTAAGTATACCATCAAAATCATACTTGAAGGGTAGAAAAGTAAGTATACCTGTGTGACATTCGTACGGTCCAAGCAATCAACACAATTTGTCCTTCAATCTTTTCGCCCTTTTTCGCTTAGCAAATAGTACCTGCAATTCGAAAGATATGTAAACAAGAAGATTCAAAAGACCAAAGAATTTGTCCTCACAATTCGTACCTGTGTGACATTCGTACGGTCCAAGCAATCAACACAATTTGTCCTCACAATTCCAATTTGTCCTTCAACCTTTTCGCCCTTTTTCGCTTAGCAAATAGTACCTGCAATTCGAAAGATATGTAAACAAGTAGATTCAAAAGACCAAAGAATGAAAACATACTAATTGTATAGTGAATATGCATTTAAAGTGATGTTAGTGTTGCTAGACATTTTATCAAACACTTTGTAGGCAATGATTTAATAGCCAATGATTTTAAGTCAAAATAATCCGCTAAACCTTAGCTTTATGAACTGAATTCAGCAAGAAAATAACCACAATTTTAGCCCTAAACCTTATCGATATTACGTCATAATCAAAAGTACACAATCAAATTACGTTCATAAACTCAATTACGCAATCAAATCGACAATCAAACAAGTAAATTAAACACAAAGACAATCGAATTATTCAACGAATATACAAATTTTCAGATAAATGAGATAATATCTTCGTAATTAGATGAAACTAACTCGTAATAATTAGGGATTCGATATAACCTCCAAAAACATTAGGGCAAGATAGTGAAAATGAGATTCGAAGGTATCAGCCATGGCGGAATGGTGCTAGTCTGTGTTTTTAGTGTGTTAAACTGTGGAGACGAACGATTATTATGGTTTGTGTAATGGTTTTTAGTGTGTTGTTGTGTGATTGTTTATAAAGTTTGAGGTGTTTTGTCATTTTAGGTCCCTATACTTTTAAGTGTTAAATAGTAAAAAAAGAATGATGTATATGTTTAAGTGAGTGACGAAAAGTTTCGTCATTAAGTCCGTATAAGTTTTATGACGAAAAAATATCGTCACTAACATTTACAATAGTATCAAAAAGGCATTAATACTAGACTCAGTGACAAATAATTTCGTCACAAACATGTATATTAATGACAATTTATTAGTTCGTCATTAAATATATGCAAGTGATGAGATATAGTGACGACAATTCTATATCGTCACTAAAATTGTGTTAATAGTGACAAGAAGTATTAAATTTCCGTCACTATAGCCACTTTTTTTTTGTAGTGCACTAACACCAATAATCAACTTGTGGTAAATATGAATATCAGCTCTTGGAGATTAAATATAGCTTTGACCACCTATTAGTAATTCCCATTTGGGAAAGGCCCCTCTTCAGTTTCTTACATAAATCCAAGCAAAACTCATTTAGATTGATACAAGTTTAAGTATTATGAGTTGGATTAAAACATATACTTTCCCATTGCTTTGAATGTGCATTAGAGCGCCTAGCACATGACCACTTAACGGCATGTGTGAAAATAGAAAGAAAAATAAAAGGAGGTTGATCGAGGAAGAACATCTCCGAAAAAGCCAAAACGCCCAACACATATAACCAGTACATGACCACTTAACAGAAAATTTTTAACAGATTAATGGTCAAACGATGAGTTCGTTACAAAACGCTAGCTAACCATAAAAACGAACGGTGTAACTGCTGAACTTAAAAAAAAAAGAAAAAAAGAAAAGCGAAATAGTGTGCAAACCAAAAAAGTAAATAATTAATTAATGTGAGTAGTCATATTTATCACTTGATATTGTGCCACTACTCTTTTGGAGTGAAAACATAACTATAGAATAGTATATTTGTGACACCTTATATTAAATAATAGTATTACGTGGGTTCTTTTGGTAACTAAAAAGCTATCATCACTGTATTTGTAGATGGGAACAAATCAAATAGATTTATTTTAGTCGTAAAGGATTATGCTATTTGTCTCCGAAAGATCATCTCGATTTATTCTTCCCTAATAGTTAAGGTCTCATTCAGGAAACCTCTTACTGAACTGCAAATTAGTATGATTCTTTCACTCCCAGTTAACCTTCAATAAAGGTAGTAAACATGAACTCTCGTTTATGATCTTGATATCTACTCCATTCCTTAATAGTTGCGCAAAGAGCAACCACACAGAGCATAAAAAACGCCAGTGTAAGCGACCCCGAAACTGTTGGGTTTTACGATCTAATTAACCAATTAATTAACACGAGTACGCAGCGGAATTAAAGATTACATGTAGAACACATTAATTAACAAGGATAGAAGATGTATACCTTTTAGCACGAAACGATACACCGCTTAAGGTAACCGTTAACACCGTCTTCTATATACGCGTGTGTATAACGTCACACGCGAAAACCCTCCAAGATCTAAAGCAAGATCTCTCTAAGTCGACACACACAATACGTTCTTAGCAAATAATGAAGTATGCTAGTACTAGTAGTGTTTTAGCAAACAAATACAAATTCCTAATTAGCAAACAAAACCTTTAGGGTTTGAGTTCGGTTGAGCAAGAACACCAAAACACGAAACCCTTTGTGGGTTTTCTTAATCGCACAAATAAAGAGGAACAAAACCAAAAAACCCTTGTGGGTTTGAAACCGATCGAGCAAGGGAAGAAAGTAAGATATATTTTAGGGTTTTGATATTCTCAAGTGTATGTGAATAATGACCTAAGATCTTTTTATATAGGCTAAGCTCTCTCACCTCCACAAGGAGTGGAGTTCTCAATCGACTAGGAGAAGGAGAGGGGTAAAACTCACCCTTCCTTTATTCGGTTTTTACTTATTAGTCCCTTAAACCTTTTAATGACTAATATTTATTTCTCGTTTACTAAAAACACTAATTAAACATTGTTTACGTATTAACGTGTGCTTCCCCTTAGACTCGAATAAATAATTCGGACATATATTATTTATGATGGACATATTCCAACAACTCCCACTTGGACATGTAAATAATACAATAACATTGGTAAGCGTTTAGCAACATGCCAATGCTCCCGAAATATTCGAGTATAGTTTCACAGGGCATGAACAAATGATTTATGAATTTACAATCCCTTTGTTTCCGATACCGTTGTTAAATTGGATATGGATCAATGTCATTCCATATTTAACGATTCTGTTTCTCATATATGAAGTAATCAAGATTACTGAAAATCAATGAGACATATCTTCATGAGTTTTCAGGTACGGCCATACACACATCTGATTATTTCTATGAGGGGCCTAGTGGTATCTTCTTTAACAATTTGAAGGAACAAATTCTATTTTGACTACAAGTGTTTAGTCATCATATGACATAAACCATTCTGACATAGCCCTTATTAGTTACCTTATTCAGGACAACTTAAACTATATCAAGAAGGGATATCCACATATGCTAAACCTACTTGCGTCTCAAGTCTAAGGATTTATGTAAATAAAATCACGTACAAGATTCACTTGATGACGTCGATCCATAAAGTGATATTCTTGTGGCGGGGAAATCCAATATTCATCTTATGAATATCATGTGAGTTTGGTGGACTCATCCTTAATATCTCCAATATCACCAATCACTCAGAATTGTCTTAGTTTAACAATATTCCCATATTGTTAATCGACAACGGATTAATTTAGAATAATACATTTATTATTCATGGATTTAAACATGCAAATATAGGACACAATTTATAATATAAAATAACAAAATACCAACGTATCATTATCATAAAATAAAATTGTTTTACATCCCTTATCCAAATACTAAAACACAGATCTACATGAAACTACTAGCAGGACGAAGCCCCATGCCCCTGGCATGTTGAGTAAGCTTCCTATTTGATAAAGCCTTTGTAAAAGGATCAGCTAGATTGTTATCTGTGTGAACTTTAAGTATCCTTATTTCGCCCAGTTCAACACACTCGCGAACATAATGATATCGTCTTTGATAGTGTCTGGCGCCTTTCTGAACTCCCGGTTCATTAGCATAATGAACTGCAGCTGAATTGTCGCAGTACATATTCAAAGGTTCATTTATCGTTGGTACAATACCAAGCCCTGAGATAAATTTCCTAATCCAAACAGCTTCCATGGCAGCTTCTGACGCAGCTATGTATTCAGATTCTGTAGCAGACATTGCAGTGGTACTTTGCTTGGAGCTCTTCCAATCCACTGCGCCTCCATTCAAAACGAAAACATATCCTGTCTGAGACTTAGTGTCATCTCTATCAGTCTCGAATCCAGCATCGCAATAGCATTCAACTCTAAGTTCTGTGCTAGGATTTCCACCATAAACCAAGAACATATCTTTAGTATTTCTTAAATACTTAAGAATGTTTTTCACAGCAGTCCAGTGAGGTTCACCTGGATTCTGTTGAAATCGGCTTGTCATATTTTGCGCGAACGCAACATCAGGTCTAGTGCATCTAACCGCATACATGATGGATCCTACAGCCGAAGCATAAGGTACATTCTTCATGCGATTTACCTCTTTAGGCGTTTGAGCACCTTGTGATTTGTTCAAGTCAAGTCTTTCTTGCATGGGGATATGACCACGTTTGGAATTATCCATTTTGTATCTCTTTAAGATCTTATCCATGTAAGCATTTTGACAAAGTCCAATTAATCGCTTCGATCTATCTCTATAGATTTTGATTCCAAGAATAAATGCTGCTTCCCCCAAATCCTTCATAGCAAAACACTTTCCAAGATAATCCTTTACACTTTGTAAACTTGGAATGTGATTACCCATGATGATTATGTCATCAACATATAAGATGAGGAATGTAACATTACTCCCACTAGCCTTTTGATATACACATGGCTCATCAAGATTTTGAGCAAATCCAAACCTTTTGATTTCCTCATCAAATCTTTTATTCCAGCTTCTTGATGCTTGCTTAAGACCATAAATGGATCTTTGAAGCTTGCATACTTTCCTGGGATGATTAGGATCAACAAAACCTTCAGGTTGCACCATATAGATGTCTTCATCAAGGTAACCATTTAAGAAGGCTGTTTTAACATCCATTTGCCATATCTCATAATCATAGTATGCTGCTATAGATATGAGAATTCTAATAGCTCTAATGTCAGCGACAGGTGAGAACGTTTCTTCATAATCAACCCCGTAGAGTTGAGTGTAACCCTTTGCTACAAGACGAGCTTTATAGACGTGTACAATACCATCCATGTCAGTCTTTTTCTTAAAAAGCCACTTGCTCCCAACGGTCTTACAACCAGGAGGAAGATCGACCAGGACCCATACCATATTGTCCATCATGGATTGTATTTCCGCATTCATAGCATCAATCCACTTATTAGATTCTAAATCCAACATTGCGGCTTTATAGCTAGTGGGTTCATTAAGATCCCCTAGACTATGCTCCTCCACCTCTACATTTAGACATAAGCGGTTTGGAGCTCGATGTGTCCTTTCGGACCTACGAATCGGAATCACTTCCTCTTGTGGTGGTTCAAAACCCTCCACCTCTTGAGGAATGTTGCTAGTGATTTCAGAAGGTGTTGTATCTTCTTCTTCTTGAATTTCTTCAAGATCTACCGCCCTCCCACTGATTTCTTGACTTATGAGACGCTTCTCAAAGAATTCAGCATACCTTGCAACAACAATTTTGTTTTCAGGTGGGAAGTAGAAATAGTAACCCATCGTTTCCTTTGGGTATCCTATGAAGATACACTTAACAGATCTTTGTTCGAGTTTGTCAGGCGTATCTCTCTTCACAAGAGCCTCACATCCCCAGACCTTTAAGTAAGACAAGTTTGGAACTTTTCCATACCACAGTTCATATGGTGTCTTATCTAGGGCAAAAGGATAAGATTGCCTTTGCTCACTACAGAATTTCTGATCTTGAACAAATCATTGAGAAAAATCCAAGCTCGTCATCAAACAGATCAGGAAGATCTTTAGGATGTCATCTACCGGCTCAAAAATCAACAAACTATTAGACTAGTTATAACTTTATCCTAGCCACAGGATGTATGGTATAAATAAAGACGCTTGTCAAATCTTGACCATGTACAATAAAATGGCAAGTTGTTTATACAAAGGAATCCCATTTCATACCTTATTGTTTCCAGCTTATCTTTCTTTCATCATCATCTCCATAACGTTTCAAATATACCTTAATGTTTTATGTTTAAAAGAAGATAAACCTAACCATAACGACTATAATCCATCTGTGAATTGTAATGAAGTTAGCTAGCACCTGTCTTGACACATGTGACCAAAGTTGTCTAAGTGGACCACATACATCAGTATGTATTATTCCAAGAAGATCTTTTGCCCTTTCGTTACTATAAGGAAAAGGTTTCTTTGTCATCTTGCCAGATAAACAAGATTCGCATTTATCAAAAGATTCATCATCCGTTGACTTTAACAGCCCATCTTGTTGCAGCTGTTTAATACGTTTCTTGTTTATATGAGCAAGACGACAGTGCCATAGATAAGTGGAGTCCAAGTTATGCTTGACTCTTTTATTGCTAACATTATAAATAGAATTAACATTTGGTACAAGATCATGCATATCAATTTCATAAATACCATTACGAGAAACAACATTAAAATAAAGAACACCATTCTTTGAAACTGAAATTCCATAATCCGTAAAACATTGAACAAATCCATTGTCAACCAAACGAGAAACTGAAACTACACCTCTAGTTATAGTAGGTGCATAATGACAATTGTCTAAACAAATCACAAGGCCATTAGGTAAACCCTTCTCATACTCAATAAGCATAGCATGAATTTCACCAATTGTCTTCCCCATGTTATGCATATTGTAATTTCTTACAAATCCCACAAAATCTTTAGTTAGGCCATTCAGAATTAAGCCTACTGAAATATCTTGTGGTAGTACATAACCAAGACGTTCCAGTTTCTCCACATATCCTTTCATCTTTAGGACATAGTCAGCAACTGGTTTACCCTCCTCTTGTTTGCAAGCATGGAAAGATTGGATTAAGTCAAACTTCTCCACTCCAGCTTGTTTCTCAAACATAGATCTAAGCCTCCCGACATCATTTCAAACAGGATAGTTACAATTCAAACTGTCTATGAGTTCAGGGGTCATACTTCCCAAGCAATAAACAAGCAATCTCAGTATGAGCATCATATAGAGCTGTCCACTGATCTACAACATTTGGTTCAGCAACAGGCTCAGGAGCAGGAGGTAAAGGTTGTTCAATGACATGCATTTTCTTCTCGACTCTCAAGACTAACTTAAGTCGAGCAAACCATTCATTGAAATTATTACCAGAAAGTTTTTCTTTTTCAAACATCGACCTGAAAGCCGAATGGTTTATGTTTTGAACAGGTAGTGCCATCTACAAAAACATAAAAAGTTCAAGAATTTAGTATTTTCGATAATACTCCTTGAAGAAAATTAATTACCCACGTTTATTTAAATAAACAATTAATTTCCTAAGGTTAGGACCCAACTTGACATACCCCCACCACATCAGTTGATCTGCTAGTGAGTTGTATACCAAAAGTATCAACGATTGGATAATCACAAACTTGTGCAATTCCTAACCATATGAGACTTACTTTTATTATAATAATGTCTAGTAAACATGGTTTCGAACCCCATCATGTCGCGTGTTTAACAGGTCTAACCACAACAATGTCTAAGAGAGTCTCAATCAAAACAGTAATTATGTAACACTCACCGTCTCACGGAAAAGCGTAAATTACTTGTGCTTGCAAATCTACACAACGTCTCACCGCATAGTAAAGAGGCAATCAACAAGTGTTTTATACAATTGGACGACAATAAATTTAGATGGAAAATGTATTTATTGAACGTGTCAAATATGTACGAAGAAGCATGCATACATCTTCGAATCATTGGATTTGAATAAATACTATAACTCAATTTCGTTATTATTACGTATCACCTATTATCACATCGTATCTTATACATAAATAGTGAGACCTTAAAATTGACGATTCAACGTGTTTCCAAATCAAAGGAGTTATGTCTTTTTTTTTCAAAAAAAAATAACACTGTAGAGACATGCCATGATTCACGTTACATTCCAACGAACGCACAAAAGAAGCGGAGAATCAGTCAGCGCGAGCGTATTAAAAAAACCTGATTCCTTTAGAAGTGACCACGACCCGCCTAAAACTTCCTCTATAGTTTTGTTCAAAGTAGATGTCCGTACTTCCCATGAGTCCATAGCGTCTAGTTTTATTCATAAAAACCTTTAAATTTAGAAACACGTTATGAACTATAAATTGCTAGTCTAATCATGGAAGATTTTATATCGGATGTAAGCCGAATCCACTTTTGACTGTTTGCATTCTATAGTCCAATAAATCTTATTTCGATAGATCATTAGTACAGATTATATTTGTTTCTGAAAAACCTTTTTTATTTTCTCACAATCAAGAACTTAAAATAAAACATATAAACATCAACTAAACTAAATAACATTTATTTAAACTCACTTAACAATTAAGGCATGCAAACCATTACATATGATCCTAATTATCCAATAATTAAATAATGTATTTATTCACATAAGGCTTCTTCGTCCTATAAACTCCGGCCACATCCATCGATATAATCGATTGCGTAAGCCTTATATAAATAAATACCACATAGCACATAAATCTTTTAACTATTTTTAGGCCTCATTAATTCAATAATAAGGGTCTTCCCGAATTCTTGAATCATGGATCTTACCAATTAAGAAAATATTTAAAATTATGCGTATCTTGATCATATTTAAACCAAATCCGTTTAACAAATTAACAAGATTTAAATATCTAATATCAATCCATGGTAAATTTGCATGATTTTATCATGGATCTCCATTAACAATTAACAAACATAAAACTGTTAACAATTAATACATCAAGTTTTATATATAAAATTGCATACAACCTAGATCTCGTCTAATTAATTTTATTAACCGTCAAGATCAAATCTTTTTAACAAAAACGCCCACCGGGGCATTAAAATTAATCACGAAACCCTAATTTGTCCAATTTTATTACTTGTAATTAAAGATTCTACACGATGGCTCGTGATGCCACTGTTGGGTTTTACGATCTAATTAACCATATTAATTAACACGAGTACCGCAGCGGAATAAAGATAACATGTAGAATACATTAATTAACAAGAATAGAAGAGAAAGTATAACCATTTTAGCACGAAACGATACACCGTTTAAAGGTAACCGTAAACACCGTCTTCTATATACGCGTGTGTATAATGTCACACGCGAAACCACAAGAATCAAAGTATGATTCCTCTAAGCTTCCACACACAATACGTTCTTAGCAAACAATGAAGTATGCTAGTACTAGTAGTGTATTAGCAAACGATCACCAAATCTTGACAATTCAAGCAAACCGAATGACCCTTTGTTCTTAAGGTCGAACCAACAAGCCAGCGAAACCCTTTGGGGTATTAAAAAACCGGGTAAACCCGGGTTTAAAACCGGTAAAAAACCGATAGTTTACTAAACCCGAAAACCGGTCTAACCGGTTCGGTTAAAAAAAATCGGTTTTTTTAAAACCGGTTCCTGTTTTTTGTACCGTATTAAAAAAAAACCGGCTTACATTTGCATCTAGTTGAAGTTAGCCAAATAGTTATACTACTCAGCCCAATTTTGAATGGTTAAAGCTCGGCCCACTGCATGAAATGATAAAATGCTAGGCCACGGTTGAAATTGAAGCCCATTTCTTAAATTATATCAAAGCCCAAATGGACCTTTAATTCTCACAATTGGTGATGCAAATTAGATATAAACAAGCAAGATTACCCGCGCGTTGCTGCTGGCGTTAATTTTTTGTGCGTTGTTGTGAGGCATTAAATTATTTTTTTTCAGGTTTATTTTTTCGGTTTCATGTTTAATAATTTGTTTTTGTTCTTATATTAAATGACAATAGCGCGGTTTTTTTTGGCCCAGGCCGATAGACAGTCGTAAATGGTTAAAAATGAGAGTCCGTCCCATAATTTTTTTTTCTTATTTTTAGCCAAAGAAGGGGATGGGGATTATAAAGTTTTTTTTGGGCCGATGAACAGTAACCGAGCCCAGTGGGCCGGGTACTGTTCATTTTACTGTAGCACGAAGTAAAAAACGCAAGATTACCCGCGCGTTGCTGCGGGCGTTAATTTTTCGCGCGTTGTTGTGAGGCATTAATTTTTTTTTCGGGTTTATTTTTTCGGTCTCATGTTTAATAGTTTGTTTTTGTTCCTATATTAAATGACAATCGCGCATTTTTTTTGCCAAGGCCGATGAAAAGTCGTAAATAGTTAAAAATGAGAGTACGTCCCGTAAATTTTGTTTTCTTTTTATTTTTGGCCAAAAAAGAGGAGAGGGATTATAAATTTTTTTTTTGGGCCGATGAACAGTAACCGAGCCCAGTGAGCATGGTACTGTTCATTTTACTGTAGCACGCAGTCCAAAACGACGGCGTATCACTTTTCAAATGTGTATTACCATAACATAATAGGGCAGCAAGAGGCACGTGCCTATAATTAATTCAAAGACACTACACGTGATGCTCCACTACAACTTGCAACTGCCAACCATAGACTAACACGTGGCCCTCAATGGTTAATCCATTTCGGGTACTACTAAATTTACCAGATTTTCACTTTGGTCAAAAAGTCCACATGTTGGAATTTGCAATATTTAATTTTATTCAACATACTTTTTGTCATCAACTTTTGTGTCGGCATTTT
>BQNB010068336.1:0-29927 GCA_026074375.1 Tanacetum coccineum
GTATTTGGTGCTGTTGATTTATAAAAAGACCTTCTAACAGGCGAATGAGACTTATGAAAAGCATTTGTTCTTAATTTTGAAACATTTACTCTATTTGTATGGGTAGCAGTATTAACTGGTCTAAATGTACTAGTTGATGTTGTTGCTCTTAGAGAGCTTTGTTTGGCAGCACTAACTGGTACTCTTCCAGACCTTGTTAAGATTGCAGATGGAACAAATTTATTTTGATGATTTATTCTTTGAGCACTGTTCCAAACTGGTCTAATTTCCCTTTGACCAGTATTCTTTCCTATATTTTTCAAAACAAACTAATTAGCCATTCTCTTTTTATGAAAATCACAGTCTTTTATTAGATGGCTGTAACTGCCACAAACAAGACATGCTTTCTTTATAGACCCAAATCCTAACCCCAGTTTTTGAGTCATTTTCCATTTTAAATCTCTTTTATCTACCTTAGGATTTAGAGTGGTTATCCTAGTTTTTTCAGCTTGTTTAGGTTTAACAAATTCATTCCTAGCATTAGTAAACTCAATCTTTTTAAAACTAGGTTTGTCTGTTGCTTGCACATCATTAGATTGAAAAATATCCTCATCATCATTACTAACCCAATCTTCAATGATAACTCCACTAGGCCTAACAGATTCAACTCTAGGCATTTCTACACTAGTATTGCTAGGTGGGGTGATACTTGTTTCAACTTGAGACACACCAGCACTAGTCTTATTTGCTGTAGGCCTATAAACAAAATCATCCAATCCTGCAAAAGATAGGTCAGCAAGTGGAGGCATGTAGTTCCCAGTTAAAGGAGGTGGAACAACATGATATCCATTATCCTTTTTGAACCTATCATTTGTTTGATTGTCATCTCCATCACTTGAACGACTATCAACGACACTATTAAACAATTCACTACCACTTGAATCATTTTCATTCAATTGATCTCCATATCCTAGACCAGATTTATCTTTAGAACTTATTTAACTATTAATCAGTTTATTTAAGTTTTTAGAAGATGTTTCAAACTGTTCTAGTTTAGCTTTTAAATCATCTTTTTCTCTTAAGGTTTCATCTAACTGATTTTTGAGTCTAGTGATAGCATTACTTTTGTCTTTTATTTTAAATTCTAAGACTGCAATCTTTTTTTTATAGACAACTTCATTTTTCTGATAAACAACTAACTGTGCTTCTACAGATTCTAGGCCTAACTGATAGACTATAATTTCTAGATTAGTCTTACTAAGAGTTTGTCACTATTCATCAAACTGTTTTTGAAGTTTTTCTTATGTTTTTACACAGTTTTTAGAACAAGATTATACCTCTGTGTCAGATCCTGAGGAGTTTGAAGTGTAGGCCATGAGAGCAAACTCAGTTGGTTCATCTTGAGCTATATAACTCCAGTCATATCCCAGTCCATCTTGGACAATCAAAGCATTATCTTGAACAACCAATGCATTAGAGGTCTCTACTGGTACAATCCTTCTAGTGTTGTCCATGCTCTTATACCATGCATCTCCATTCTTGTTCCCTGGATTTCTTGGTGCTTTACATTCCCTTGCAAAATGGCCCCTTCTATGATAGTTAAAGCATTCAACCTTAGTTTTATCAAAGCCTACAGGTTCTTTGCCATTGAAGATTAACTTTCTTCCAGTCTTCTTATAAAATCGCTTAACCCTCATAGAAAGCATGGCCACCTGCCATTTAAGGTCCATTTCTTCCAAATCATCATGATCAATCTGCTCTAGGTCTTCATCATCCAGTTGTGGACTATTTGACTGATTAGCAAAGAATGAGAACATCAGATCATCAATATATGATGATGAAGAGGCTTGTCACTGAGAATTATGGTCTGATGCAGTAGAAACACTATTAGCAGTATTAACTTCATTACTGCTGCTAGTGTCTTCTGCAGAGAGAAAGGCCACATTTTGAGAGTTTAAAGATGATCCAGAGGAACCTTTGATATCAGCTTCAAACACTTTTAGGTTATTGTATAGATCATCAATATCCAAATCATCTATACCATCTTTGTTCCTCATAATCAAGGCTACATTGTTCCATGATGAAGGTAGAGCTCTTAAAAATTTCTGATTTGCATCTTCATTAGGAACAGCTGCACCATGAACTTCTAGAAGGCTGATAAGTTTTTGAAACCTATCATATACTTTATCTAAGCCTTCTATGTCAGATACAGAAAAGTTTTCAAATGGTTGCTTCAAAACAGTCTTCTGCATCTTCTTAGATTCAACATTGCCATTAAATCAACTCTTGATAGCAGCCCACAAAGACTTTGCATCCTTTATTCCATGGAACCTCAGTTGATACTCACCAGGAATAGCCAAAAGCAAGATGCTTTTAGCTTTTATTTCTCTTTGTCTTTGTAATAGTGCTTGAGCAGTCTTTGGAGGTACTTTAGTTTCAATACCTTTTTCATCAGTTGTTACTTGTATAGGACCATCACCATTCAAGATCACTTGCCACAAACTATAATCTGTGTTAGTGAGATACTGCTCTATCCTCATGCTCTAAAGGGTATATTCACCCTTCTTGAGCATAGGAAGTTTTACAGTAGACACCATTTGCCATATATTGAGGAAGATTCCCTACATGCTATTTGTGTTAGAAGGTTTTATCATCAAACATTATGTATTATTGGAAAAGATCTAGATCTGATAAAGTTCTTCTTATTCAGAGTTTCTCCACAAGCTCTGATACCACTTGTGAAGTCCCAATGAAACGGATCTTCTTTAGACTTGTTAAAGCTTAGTTAACTTGGATAAATCCAAACTAACTATATGAGAAACTATGATTGTGAATACTACAAGTTATGCGGAATCTAACTTGCAATACTAAGAAGAACAATGAATACTAAACTTGAATATATTGATTGCAAATATTCTGTCTAGGTTACAGAATAACTAACTATAAATTGATATGTGTTTGCTGTGAAAATTAATTTCTCTAACTATGTCGTAGGGTTCCTTTTATACACTAAGGAAACCCTAATGGGCTTACAAAATGCGTCAAGTGATCATGCATATCTATTCCTAATATAACTCATGCATATCACTTTAGCAGTACTAACTATATAATACTAACAGTACAAAATATGAACTAACAGTACTAACTAAACTGGCAGTACTAACATTTGTACTGGCAGCACTAACTATTATAACTAGCAGTACTAATGACTTAGACTATTTTCTAAGTTCTTCAATAACAGCATCAAGTTGAACCAGCAGTACTAACTTCCAAAGCTAGCAGTATTAAATTGAATCAGCAGTACTAAGTTGTAGAAGTCCATAATTTCCTAACATTTTCTATTCAAGAAAGTCCTTCGTGCCACTAGCATTTTTCCCGAATAGTATGAAAATGATACATAACTATTATACTATTATATAAATAACTTATGTTATTTTATACTGGGTTGTTTCAGAATTATGTCTTCAAACACTCTTGACTATATCTACCCTATTATCTTCCCATCTGATTCCGATGTTGAGGATGCTTTTTCCTCTACAACTACTCCTAATTATACTCCGGCTTCACCGGACTATTCCCCAGCCTTACCAGGAAATACCTCTCTTAATCCTTCAGATGATTTATCTAAGTATCTTTTGGCCTCGTTAGCCATCTCACCTTTCCACGATGATCCATATATAAAGGTTATGCAAGCTTATAATGCTACTACTAATGAATCACCTATTCAACAACCACAAGCTCCTATTGCTCCACCAACTGTTTTACCTCTATCTCCAGTATTACCACTATCATCAATGTTTCATTCCTGATATTTCTTTCTTCCCAAGGAGATTTTACCACCTAAGAAACAAGCCCGTTCCCGTTCATCCTCCTCTACTTCTGCTCTACCTCAAGTGTTTGAAATTAGAGAAAGTTCCTCCATAAGACATCTTGAACGTCATGAGAACAAATTAAGACTATTCCTGAATCACTTAGATTAGCCTCCCTCTTAAGCCGCATTGAGCAATAGAAGATAAGGTAGAAAGGGTCTAGGTAACGGTCAAGTAATCATACAACAAGATTTTGACAAACTAAAGACCAAACTCTAAAAAGCTCATGCTCAGATTGCTGGACTTCAGAGAAAGCAAATGAGACATAACGACAAGATTATTTTTGCTCGCTTTAGGATTTCTACTCTAGAACTAATCATCAAAGATATCTAGGTTTGCCACCAATCAGATATGAAGAGTCTTTTTTGATACAATCCATAAGCTCAAGAACCACAAGGGAGGACCAAAAGACTACTAGACTAGATCTTTATCATTTACAACTTTTGTTAGAATCCAACCACTGGATGTGTGGCATAAATAACGACACTTGTCAAATTTTGATTATGTAAATTATGTAGACAAGTTGTTTATGACTTAATACAGTGGTGATCCCATTATACCTCGCTGTTTCATGATATCGATGTCGTGGTTGTCTATCCTATATTCTGTAGTGTGATAACTCATATCTTTATTCGGGATTACTATGATTCTCTTGTCATCCGGTTTTCTCAAATCTTTATACCTAAGTATCATGGATATGATTAATAATCAAGACGTTGAGCATAAAATTTTTGGAATCTAAGACTTCTAGATGAGTTTATCTTTGCAGAGTTAGATAACTCGTTATGGATCATACTGAAACTACTGAGAAATAGACCAGTCCCTGAGAAACCTAGTAGGCACTAATACCATTATCCAGGGTTGCAGCCTGATTCTGTTAAATCAACCTTTCGAAATTGATCTTATGCCAATTAAACTCGGCAGTTTGACGTCGTCATTGGTATGGATTGGTTATCCAAGTATCATGCTAGAATTATCTATGATGAGAAAGTCGTCCATATCCCAATCAACGATGAAACTTTAATCATCCGAGGTTATCAAAGTAAAACCCGACTAAGCCTTATATCCTGTATAAAAACTGAAAGGTATATATCCAGGGGATGTCAAGTTTTCATAGCCTAAGTAATGGAAAAGAAGTCAAACGATAAACGATTGAAAGACATACCAGTAGTTAGAGAATTTCTGGAAGTTTTTCCTGAAGATCTACCTGGCTTACCCCCAGTTCGCCAAATAGAATTTCAAATCGATTTAATTCTAGGAGCGGCGCTAGTGGTCTGACCACCTTACAGATTAGCTCCTTCAGAAATGCAGGAACTATCAAACCAACTATAAGAGTTGGCCGGCCGAGGTTTTATCCGACCAAGTACTTCGCCTTGGGGAGCTCCTGTCTTATTTGTTAAAAAGAAATACGGATCTTTCAGAATGTGTATCGATTACCGGGAGTTGAATAAACTCACCATAAAGAATCATTACCCATTACCCAGGATTAATGATTTATTCGACCAACTTCAAGGTTTGAGTGTCTACTCGAAGATTGACTTAAGATCAGGTTATCATTTACTAAGAGTAAGGGACGAAGATATTCCCAAGAATGCTTTTAGAATGAGATACGGACACTATGAATTTCAAGTAATGTCATTTGGTTTAACTAACGCGCCTGCTATGTTCATGGACCTCATGAACCGTGTGTGCAAACTATACTTGGATAAATTTGTAATAGTGTTCATTAATGATATTCTTATCTACTCCTGTAACAAAGAAGAACACGCAGATCAACTGAGAATAATCTTGGAATTACTCAAAAAGGAGAAATTATATGCTAAGTTCTCCAAATGTGATTTCTGGATCAGTATCATGCAATTTCTTAGGCACTTAATTGATAGTCAAGGACTTCATGTTGACCCCACCAAGATTGAAACAGTTAAGAATTTGGCATCTCCTACCACACCTATAGAAGTACGCCAATTCTTATGACTCACACGGCGCTACTATTTCGAGATATATAAAGATTTTTCAAAGATCGCAAAGTCCTTTGAACTGAATTACCCAAAAAACAAAGAAGTTATATATGGGGAGAGATACCAGGAATTCGACTTTCCAACTACTAAAGCAAAAGTTGTGTGAAGCTCTAATCTTAGCATTACCAGAAGGAAACGATGATTTTGTTGTTTAATGTGATGCATCACATCAAGGCCTAGGAGCAGTGTTAATGCAAAAAGAAAAAGTTATTGCATATGCATCCCGACAACTTAACCTAATGAAGAAAACAATACCACATACGACCTATCGAAGTTAGGAGCAATAGTGTTCCGGCTAACTTAAAAATTTAGAGACACTATCTTAATGGAAACAAAGTTGTACTAGTGTCACCTTGATCATTAAAGACTTTAGCATATTCTTCATCAGAAAGAATACTGAACATAGAGACAACGCCCGCTGGTTTAAATTCTTGCAGATTAAGGATGTGAGAATTCGCTACCAATCCTGGAAAGTGCAACTGTTTAGTCAGATCCTTAAAGCCTGGAAGGAACGAATCAAACCACTCCGAGTTAGATCATTAGTCATGACTCTTCACCCAAAATAACCATCACAAATCCTCGAAGCCCAAAATGAGGCGATCAAAGAAGAAAACATCAAAGCTGAAAACCTACGAGGAATGGACAAAGCATTTGAAGTACGCCCTGATGGAACTCGTTGTATTAAGAACCGAAGCTGGTTACCACTCTTTGGTAATCTAAGAGACTTGATCATGCATGAATCTCATAAATCAAAGTATTACATTCACCCAGGTTCTGATAAGATGTATCAGGATCTAAAGAAACTTTGTTGGTGGCCTAACATGAAGGCAATCATTGTTGAATATGTTGGCAAATGTTTAACATGCTCTAGAATTAAAGCTGAATGTCAGAAGCTATCCGGCTTACTGGTACAACCAGAGATTCCTATGTGGAAGTGGGAGAAAATAATGATGGATTTCGTCACAAAACTACCCAAAACCTTAAACGGACATGACACAATTTGGGTCATTGGTGATCGCCTTACCAATCCCACCTCCACATTTTCATCCCAACCCGAGAGATAGGATTAGTATGGAAACCCTTACTAAGGTTAGTACAACATAGAAATAGTCCACTCAGCGGCATGAAGTGCCAATATCCATCATCCGATCGTGACAGATCCATTCACGATCCAGATTTTGGCAATCATTACAATGAGCTTTGGCACTCAATTAGACATTATACGGCATATCATCTCAAAACCGATGGACAAAGTGAAAGGACCATTCAAACACTCGAAGACATGCTTCGAGCCTGTGTTATAGATTTTGGAAAAGGATGGGAAAAACACTTACCATTGGTAGAATTTTCCTACAATAACAGTTACCATGCCAGTATTAAGGTAGCACCATTCGAGGAACTTTATGGTCGATGTAACATTTCTCATTTTCATGTCATTGTACGACAATTATTATTAGTCACTATTTATTTTAGTCCGATACGCGTTTACTTTTAATTTTTGCTTTTGAGCTAAGAATCGCGTAGACTAGAAATAACCATTTAATATAAACGGTCATCAAATAAATTAAGGTTAACACATCAACCAATAGAAATAATTACTAGAAGATAATTATGTACGAAGCGTATTTATTTTTATTGGTTCACTTTAAAAAGGGTGTAACTTTTCGCGATAAAATGCATTGGACGCACCCGCGGAAATACCTAGAATTACCTAGACTCGAAACAATACCTAGTATTAATGCCTAAACACAAAACTTGACCAAATCTTGTGTTAATAACACAAAATAGCCGAATGTGGGTACAAAAAGCCCACATAAATCTTCCTTGGTGTACTAGCTAAATCAAATCTTCTAAATCAAATCTTCTAAATAAATCCTAAAGTACTAGTACATCCTCAAACTAATTAAGGATAGTACTTAATGTCTCCTACTAGCCAAATGTACATTGGTTAATAACCAATTGTCCCTTTTGAGTCCTCTAGGCCACGGTTAACAAGGAAGAAACACACAAAATCCTTAAGATTTCCTAATCTAACTAAATCTTGTACAACACTTGGCTAATTAAAGCTTGTACTTAGGTGGTTTAGCAAGAAACAATAGGTGACTAACTAGAAACCACTAAACCACAAGGTTAGGACACGGTTTGGCCTTGGTTATGTAACTAGGAGAGTAACTAGCTTCTTTGCCTATAAAACACACTCATACTTACCATTATACTCTTGAAAACTCACACACTACCCCAACCTTTAAACCGCTCAAACAACTAAACATATAATGCTTGACCTTTTGTTCGGTTGCGGTCATCAAACGCAAACAAACACTACCACTGTCATTCATTCGAAAACTCCCACAAACCTAGCAAAGGTTTGTATAACGGGTGCATAAGGGTTACACGAGCTAAGGGTTAGCATTCTACGCATTCATTACTCCAATTCGGTGAGCCCACAGCTTATAAATAAGCACTCTCGGGCTTATAGGAAGCCTAGGTGCTTATCAAACTTGCATAGGCCTAGAATACCATGGTATATATTTTAAAAACCAACCCAAACCCTTATTGGGCTTGTAGCCTATTATTGTGAGCCCAACACGAGCCAATAAGCTCACGATAAGCTTAAGCAACTTATTGGTGAATTTGTAAGGTTTTAATGAACTTATTGGACCTAACTAACACTAATGGACCTTTAGGGAATAAGCCAAAAAGCCTCAAAGACATAACCGGCTCATATTGGACCCTAAGGCCCAATATCAAAGCTTATTGCTTATTTGATAGCCGAACCAAAAACAGACCCAATGAAGCTTAGTAAGGGCTATAAAATAAGTTGGGCCATGACATTTAGAACTTAATGGACTTTAAAAACCCTTCGGGTTTGAGTTATTGGGCTCACGAGCCCAATAAGCTTGAATAAGCTCAAATAAGCTCCCCTGAGCTTATATTCAACTTAACAGACTTGAATAAGCTAAATGGAGGCATTTGTGCTTTTTAAAACTTAAATGGACCCTTAGGAATGCTATGACTTTAATGGGGGCCAATAAGGCCCATTAAGCCAAAATAAGCTCATTAAAGCTTATTTATAAGATAGGGCAGCTTGTATGGCTTATTTGGATTTAATTAAACATAATGCCACTTGTTGGGATTTAATTAGAGTAAAAATGAAATTTTTACAAAGTCAAAGGACTAAAAGTGCCAATTTATAAACTTAAGGTTCGAAACAGTCATTTACCAAATTTAACAAGTCCATGGACTGTTTCTGTCAATTCTGGAAACCAGGGGGCTGTTTCAAACCTATAAGGACAAAAAATGTAACTTTGTAAAGTAAAGGGTTTGAAATGTAAAATAGTATATATTTTATACACCCAGGGGCTGTTTTGTAATTATAAGAAACTTAAGGGTATTTTGTGAACAAAAGTGATTTCATTAACATTTAACTTATCGGACGAGTTGTATTCAGGAAATATACGGGTTAAACCTACGATTTAATGAATACGAATATTTATTAATAACCGTTATACGTAGACAAGAACATATAGGATAGTTTACCTTTCCAAGAGCCATCAACAATTTCAAATTATATTAAACACGTACACCACCACACAAGTGATAACAGTATATATAAACTAGCAACTTATTGTAGTTTATACATTGAGTCTTTAGCCTAAATTTGTAGACTAAGGCAGGCCGTATTTACTTAGGTATTTGACAGTGTGATTCATACTTGGATATCTAATATCATTTCAGAGGACTATTTACTAAGGTGAGTTCATAGCCCCATGTTTTACAATTTCTTAAATGATTTACATCTTTGGGGTGAGAACATGCTTGTTTTACAAATTGGACGCAAGTGTACATTTTATACAATGATTACGTGTTTGCCTAAGTAGCGATAACCCACTGAGCCCTTTATCATGAACTGTCAATTACTGGATTGTGAGCGCGAATGTTATAGATAGATCTATTTGGGATTGACAATCCCCGTTCGGGTGATTAGCTATCACCGGGAACGAACGTATACCATGTCGGATTTGGGATGTTGCGGGTTAAAACATCATTCACGGGCATTCATTGGCAATATATTGCATTCATACATGTCGAGCTTCAGTGTCATGAGCTTAGGAAAACGTAATTACTTTTTATGATGTTTGCATTTGTTGCTTAATCATACACTTGGAAATCTTGCGGTCCTACTATTGATTTACATAAACCTATGAATTCACCAACTTTATGTTGATATTTTAAGCATGTTTTCTCAGGTCAATAAGGCACGGGGTGCTCAGATACATTGGGGGTCACTCTTTGGAAAGAGTCAGTACTAAAGATTTGGGCGTATTACATTTTGGGAACATTTGTTATAAACCGAAATCTTTACTTATATTGTCGAACAATTTGAAGCCATGAGCTTATGTAATGAACAAGCATTTTGTTAATCCAATGTATCTTTTTAAAACGACACGTTAGTGGTCGTTCTCATATCTTGTGCTATTGATCTATGAAGTAACGCCCTCGGATATTCAACATTCCGCTGCTACCCAGATTTAGGGGTGTTACACTTTATCTAGTACAAAGCTAGATACCAAGCTTTAGTTCGAGGTAAAACCAACCTTACATTTCTTACACTTTATCCGGTACAAAGCTAAATATCGGTAGCTAACAAATGTAGAACCAACTTTACATTTCTTACACTTTATCCGGTACAAAGCTAAATATCGGTAGCTAACAAATGCAGAACCAACCCGAGCACTATCTAAACTTTACAAGGTTATGAGGTTTATGATACAGTGAAATGAATGATGTAAAAGAATCAACACAATGATCTTTAAATGATGATGAAGACTAGCAAAAAGTAACTTGAGGCTTGAACGTCTTGTATGCAAAAATGTAGTGATCGTGTCTTCTTCGAAGAGCTTTAGAGAATCACTAAGAAAGAAATGTAAACTATGAAAATGATCAGAGATCAAGTGTTAGTATGATGCTATGATAATGTAAGCAAGAGTATATGAGAATGGGTGAGAATTTTCTTGCTATTTATAAGCATTTTGGCCACTGTTTATCCTAATCCGACGGACCCCTTTAAAGGATCCGACCAGTGTATGGTAAGGGATTCCGACAAGCTAGACACAAAATCCGGATTTTGTGATATCAAATCTCTCAAAATCTTGTGCGATTTTTTAAGATTTTCTCTAGATATGGCAAGATCATGAAATGACAATACATAAAGGTCAACTTTGTTAGTGATGTGACGCATGAGGTAAAAATAATTTTGTAACTAGTTTTTACTTTGTATAATTTTATGTATTTGCTAAAAATAGATGTGCAAAGTAACTTGTGTTATTTGTATGATCAAAAATGATGTAGACACTTGCAAGAATGAATTGTGTAGTTACTTATGCGTAAGTAACAAACTAAAAGAAATTTGGACACAATTTTATGCTTAATGGATTTATGTACAAAACATTGAGTGTTGGTTAAAATATGGGGTTAATAGACAAAGAAGTTACTATACTTTCCCAAAAAGTTCGCCTAAGTTACTCACCTTTCATTTTGTTCACTTAAGTTACTCAACTTTTGATAAACATACACCCCCATAATTTCAATGTTAATCCGAGCAACCTGAACGTATATTTTTAGGTAAGTTAAGTAACATAAATGTCATGTTTTTAAAAGTTCAATGATGTTTACGTATGTTTTTGCAAGTTGAGTAACCCCAAATGTCATGTTTCATAAGTTCAGTAACCTAAGTGAACAAAATGAAAGTTGAGTAACTTAGGCGAACTTTTTGGGAAATTATAGTAACTTCTTTGTCTAATAACCCTTAAAATGTGTGTAGTAAAGTATCAGGGGGCTGTCTCTAAATTTTTAAAAAAATTTAGGGCCCTGAACGAAATCACATATTAAGGCCATTCGAGAAGAAATGTTATATATAAAGTGTCACCGTTTATAAGATATAATACAAATTAATTATCTAAACGTTCAACTTCAACATATGTGTCATTAAGATATTTTCTTATCTAAATACATTTTTTTTCAAGAAAATATATGTACACATGCATATAATTGTTAACGGAACAAATTTTTGGGCCCTTGAAATTTTTGAGGCCATATACCGTCGCTCACCTTGTACACTCTCAAAGACAGCCCTGTAAAGTATGTTATAAGTATGATGAGTTAGAAGACTATAGGCTTAAAACTTATGTATTTTAGTTTTTACTTAAAATGATTTTATAATTGTTATCGACAAAATATAATAAAAACTGTAAAATATAAATAAATGTTTTTACAGCTTATTTGTATTAAAGTTACATATTGTTGGTGGTAATTTTGGCACGGAGTTATTTTTTTTCATGAGATGCCATGCAATCAAAGGGGGAAAAAAGTTCAAGAAACTCCTAAAATCGTAAAATTCTATGTGAAAAGCAAATTTACAAACACACACAAAGGTAAAGGCAATAATCGTGGCCCCACAAAAAACTCACCCACATAACACACATGTACTTCTTCCCTCCAATAATATATTACCATTCCACCCTTCCCTCTCTTTTCACAAATATTCCTACAAGGGTTTAAGCAACCGACCTTTTCTCCCAACTTTCCAATTCCAATTCCAATTCAGATTCTTATATAAACAAAAAAACCAACATAATTTACACCATCCACATTACAAAATCAACATAATTCAGATCAGCGTTATTGTGTCTCGAATCAGGTAATACTCAATTTCCCTTATTTCTCTTGTTTTTTTGTCGCATATAACCTGTTTTTTTGGTGATATTTTTTATGTTTTCATCCTACATTTTGTTCGATTTTAGGGTTTTGTAAAATTTGTTATAATCAATTTTGTTTGTTTGTTTGTGTTGAATTATTTTGATGTGATTTAATTTTGGATGAATTTAGTGAGGAACTACTCTTATATTTGGTAATTTAATTTTATGTTAATTCTGACTTTTATTCATTTTGGTGTTTTTAGATGAGATTTTGTCCTATCTTAGGGTTTTGTTTTTCTAATTTTGATTTAACTTGTGATTAAATAACTATTCGATAAATATAGTTTAATTATGGAAGTTATTAAATAAACTCAAGTTATCCTATTTTTTTTAATAATTGTATTTCTATTTTTGTTTGATTAAATAATTGTTGAATGTGTTTGATCAGTTTGTGCCATAATAATGATTTAGGGGAGATTAATAAAGGCTTGTTAATTAATGAGTTATTATGTGTAGATTTAGAATAGCTTAAAATCGCGGTTATGATGTGTAGATTTGGTTAAAAAATGATACGTCTATGTGGACCCCGTTTATTGAAAGGATTCTGATTGTTTAAAGTCATTGAAAAACAGGTAGGTTGGGCGCGGTTTTTTTGTTGTGGTTGATGATCTTGTATTGGTATGTATTTGTAAGATATGGTGTCGAAGACGGGTATATGTTATGGACATTTTGATGGTATCCAAGCCCCCGTGATACCTAAAGCTCCTAGATCGTTAAGGGTGAGTTTATTGTTTAGTACTTTAGTTTCTTTAACGCGTTTATTGTGTAATTTTTTGAAACTTGTATTGACATATAATTTTTTGTTTTAGACGAATGTAAGTGAGAAATCGTCCGAGGGAAGTGCGTTTGAGTTGTTGGCGGATGTAGCTGACAGGTTATTGCAGGAAAGTGAAGGTTCTATTTCGAGTGTGGGTCATGAACCAAAAGAGCAGAATAACGATACTGTTGTGAAATGCGAAGAGTCTGAAGTCAAACTCAAACATGTTGATAAGGGAAGCTGTGCTGAGAGTGAATCTATGCCGGAATGTATTAGTCTAAAACTGAACTTAAACTCTCCTCCAGAGGATTTACCAGATTCTGATAATGATTCTGGTTTGGAACACGTTTATAATGTAAAAACTCTCGATCTTTTGGGGAAAGTTGGGAGCAATGTTAACTTGGTGGCAGTAAAGAAGGAAAGTGGAGAGTTGACTATTCGGGACTCCTGTTTAGATAATTGCGTGCCAAGTAAATCATTTAGTAGTAGTGTAGATATACCCTCTAATAGGGACCCCGCTTCTTGTTTTACAAGACATAGGGGACATGTAAAATCGGGCATTAAAGATGATGACGATAATTCTTTTAGGTTTGATAACCGTGGCGCCAAATTGAGGGCAATTAGATCTAAGTCGCGTGTTAAGTATAGAAGAATAAGAAAAATGTTGACTTCTAGGTACCGCAAAGTAACTTCAACGAAATATTATGAACTCAGTAACCCTTCGAGTGAGTAGTGACTTTACTTCACTAGTTATTATCTTGTGTTTTCGATAACCATGTTAGCTCTATTTCTAACGAGATCATTTTTTTTGGTTCTTTTAGGTGGTGGAGTTAAGACACTATACCAGAATAGGAAAAATATATACACGCGAGAAAGGTGTCAAGTAGATGTCGCTTCTAAAAGAAGGAAGGTGTTTCATCAAAGCTCAAAAGACGCATACATTCAGGGGGCAAGTAGTGAAAGTATTTATAGATCATATGTGAAGAATCGCAATGGAGATAAGACACACACTCGTGCTGCTTCAAATGAAGGTCCTTATATTATCCAGAATTCTGATGGTTTTTTTATTCATTTTGGCGTTCTGCTAACTAACTGATTCCATTGTTGTGATATAGTGAAATTTAGCATAAACTCATTCGAAGTGCCGGAACTATATTTTGAGATATCGGAGACTGCGACTATAGGTTCATTAAAGGTATTCATATTGATCATAATTTATTCGTCCTATAAGTTCATTATATAATATTTCCTCAACGGCAAAGCTTCCATACTTGTTTAATTCTATACTGTTGGGTTTATAAACTATTTTACACAGAGGATTGTAATGGATGCCGTTAAAGAGAAGCTAGGAGGCGAGCTACATGTAGGTATACTTCTTAAAGGCACAAAGGTCAGAGACAATAACCGGACTCTACAACAGATGGGTATTTCCCATAATTGTGACCTCGGGACTTTGGGATTCACGTTGGAGCCTAGTTTTCTCAAAGCTTCCCCATCCCCGACTAAGCAAGAACCACCATTAAGGTAGTAAACAATTCATTATCGGTAGATCTTTCCATTTAAGAATTGTTTGTATTAAATGGAGGTTTTTATTATTTCCAGCTCAGCAAGTCCCATTACGGATGTGGGATGCTCAAATTCTTCTCTATATCATGATCTGGAAACTTATTTAGACAACTATGTTGATAAGAATCAAGAAAGTATACCAAAAAAAACCGAAGTTCTAACAGAAGAAAAAGTAGAAGAAAAAGTGGCAGATTCCAAGGCTTTTGTACCAGTAACAGCTGTGACAACCAAGACACTCTCAGACATCCTGGTTAAGTACAATCCAACAAAGAAATGTGAAGTTTCACAGCGTAGAATTAGGAGACCGTTCTCTAAATCAGAAGTAGAAGCACTTGTGGAAGCAGTCGAATTTCTTGGACCCGGAAGGTATGAACTTTGTGACCTTTTTGAGTTTCGAGATATAGAAGCTTTAGTGCACATGGTCCATCATTGCTATAACTTAATTTTCATATCTTTCAAAATCTTGCAGATGGCATGAGGTAAAAATGCGTGCTTTTGATGATGCAGATCATCGAACGTGTGTGGACTTGAAGGTTAGAAATCTACTTTCCATATTCATTTTGCACCTCCAAAGTACCATGCAAATGACCATTATGTTCATACGCATCATGTAATGTTAATGGTTAACGCAAATTGGTTTTATTTACAGGATAAGTGGAAAACACTGGCTCACACAGCAAGCATCCCCCCTCAGCAAAGAAGGGGTGAACCGGTGCCGCAGCATCTATTGGACCGGGTGCTGGCTGCACATGAGTATTGGTCCAACTATCAGATTCAGAACGGCCTGAAGCGTCAGAAGAGTGAACCACTTCGAATACTAATGTAGAGCTTGTTGGCATTTGAAAACTGACATATGGCAGAAAATGGGATGTATAAAATACAGGGAAATTCTCAAGAAAAGGTATGACAATAGGAAAGGAAATAGGATTGTTCATGTGTTAGTATGACCGTCCAAGTTTTGTTGACTAATTTGGAAGGTTTAGGAATTGTAGCCAGAATCACAAATGGGAGTTTGATTTAGTAGTTTAATATTATTATTATGACCCATACGTGTTTTCATACACAAAAGGGTGGTGTTTAGTTGTGGAAAAAAATTCATTTTTTCTGTTCTTCTAAATTCCTATAGAAGGATATGAGGTTTTTTCTTCTTTAAGAAATTGTGAATTTTGGAAAACCTGTTTAAATAAGAGTTTTATTTTTCTTTTTTAAAAAATAGAAAAGATGTTTAGACGATCTATTTCACTCATTTTTTCTTTCATAATTTTAATATTATTTTTTCATAATAGCCTTTGTAACATTATAAAAACAATAAAAAATAAAATACAAATGAAATTAATAAAAACTAACTACAAACATAAGCATATATTTAATTTGTAGTATACTCGAATTAACATTACCGAACATATATAAATCTCCATTAACATTACGTTTTCGTAAATTTCTTACATATTTCCGTCTGTTTTTAATGTTTTCGTCTCATTCTTACGTTTCTCACTCCTGTTTTTTATACGTTTTCGGCCGATACTTTACGTTTTTCCGTCTGTTATTATTACGTTTCCTAGGCTTTTTTTACGTTTTCGGTGTCGATTTCTTATGATTTCGTCCTGTTTTATTACGATTTCGTCCGTTTTTCACGGTTTCGTCCGTTTTTTACGTTTTGGCCTATATTTCTTTACACGTTTTCAACACATTTTGTTACGTTTTTGTCGGATGACTAACGTTTTTCGACTTTTTTTACGTTTTTCGTTCTGTTTTTTTTTTTAAAGTTTTCGATTGATTTCTTACGTTTTTGTCCTTTTTTTACGTTTTCCTTCGGTTTTTACGTTTCCGTCCGGTTTTTTACGTTTTCGTCAGATTTCTTACGTTTTCGTTCGATGTTTACGTTTGTCGTCGTCCCATTTTTTTTTACGTTATGGCCGATTTCTTACGCTTTCGTTCCGTTTTTTAACATTTACGTCCGTGTTTGTTTCGTTTCGTCTGTTTCTTACTTTTTTCGTCAGTTTTTTTACTTTTTGATCTGTTTTTTAAAACGAATAAATACGTATAAAACGTAAGAAAATGAAGAAAGAGGTAAAAAACAAAAGAAAACGTCTAAAACGGAAGAAAACAGAAACGTAAGAAATCGGTCATAAACGTAAAAAAAGGGACAAAAAAAAAGAAATCAGACAAAACAGTAAGAAATCGGACAAAAACGTAAAAACACGGACGCAAACGTAAGAAATCTGACGAAAACTTAAGAAATCGGATGAAAACTTAAGAAATCGGACGAAAACGTAAGAAATCGGACGAAAGCGTAAAAAACAAACGAAAACGTAAGAAATCTGACTAAAACGGACGAAAACTTAAGAAATCGGACAAAAACGTATAAAACGGACGAAAACGTAAGAAATAGGACGAAAACGAAAAAAAACGGACGAAAACGTAAGAAATCGGACGAAAAAGTAAAAAATCGGCCGAAAACGTAAGAAATAGGACGAAAACGGAAAAAACGGACGAAAACGTTAGAAATCGGACGAAAACGTAAAAAACAGACAAAAACGTAAAAAAATCAGACGAAAACGTAAGAAATCTGACGAAAACGTAAAAAAACGGACGAAAACTTAAGAAATCGGATGATGTTCGTATAAATACGTATCAAAACAAATAACCCCACAAATGTATAATATATATAGAATACAAATACATAAGCAAAGTATCATAACGAATATTTCTTAGAAAAGATAATAATAATCAACCACAGGGTATCGTTCTCCTCGGCTGAGAGGTAATGTAAAGTTTACGTTTATGTCGAGCAATCGAGCTTGAATGTCATAAAAGATTTTGATTTTGTCTTCTAAATTCAAATAACCAATGAAAGCAAATAAAGGCAACGCTAACTAGAAATTAAAGTCACAATTAAAACCTAACGAAAATTAAGCACTTAACGAATAATTAACGACTAACGGGAAAACAAAATATTATCAAATTAAACTCTTAAAACTTAAAATGCAAATTAATTAAACTAAAATGCATTAAACTAATTTTTGAAAAATAGAAAATATTTTTTTGAATTTTTTTGAATTATTTAAAACTATTTTTTAAAGTAAATAATACTAAAAATTAAATTAAAAATACAAAATTTAATCCAAATTTTTTTTAGAAAATTTATAAAAATACTATAAGCTAAACAGGTGGTTTATAAAAGAAAAAGACCGAATAAGCATGAACCAATAAGCCAGGAAAAATTGAATAAGCAATATAAGCTATAACTAAAAAAATGTATAAGAAATAAATGAAAAGGAAAGTAAGACAAAAAGACCCAGGGAGCGCAAATGTAGAGCGATGTTGTGGTTGTGAAGGTGAGGTTGCAGTTCGAGACTTGGACACTTAACCATTTTTGTGAATATATATATATATAATATATATACTATATATATAATACTATAATATAATAATATATAATATATATTATATATATATATATATATTTTATTTTTCTTTTGAAAAAGCTATAAAACTAGCAATAATAAACAACTTTAGTAAAGGGACTTTTTGATAAAGCTTATTAAAAAGCTAGGAAAAGCTACTTGAAAAACGATAGATATGGCTTTTAAGCATTTTGACACTAAGCTAAAACTGATTGGCTTTTAAGGAACTACTAAGCAAATAAGAAAACCAAAATAAGCTAAAACAGGCTTAGTCCTAGACCTAATGAGCACTAAGGAGAAAGAAATAAGCAAAATCAATAAGCTATAGAACATTAAAAGGGCAAACAGACAACAAAATTTAAAACAGACCAAAAGGCTAAACCACTACTTTTAAGCTAACTTAATGAACTAATAAGTAAAAGAAATAAGCTAAAAAGCAAAACAGACAAAGCACTAAACTTAATAAGCATAAAAGATTCAAAATAAGCAAATAAAATAAGCTCAAAAGCACCAAAAACCTATAAGACAGCAGACTCATAGGATGGACTTAAAAGACCTTTTGACAGATTTTAGGAAAACTTTTAGGACACATAAGCTAAAAGGGATAGCTAAAATCTAGAAACAGATGTAACTTATCATGTGATAAGCTAAATCCAACAAAATCTAACCTAAATTAAGCCATAACTTGACCTTAAATAAACTGCATAAACAGCCCCCTAAAAACATGCAAATAAACTATACTAAATGACTCTTTTTCAACTCAATTGCACCTAAGGCTTTTTCAAATTATAAACACATAAAAACAGATGCATAAGACCCTTATTCAGGCACAAAAACTAAAACTTAAATGAGCTTTTAAGAAGATTGGCAATTAAGCTTTTTGAGAAAACTTTAAAATTGCTAACTTGAACATTCATTAAAACAGATTTAAAAACTTAACAAAAATAACTTAAAGCTATCTTAAGGACTAATCTAAAGCTAATGCAAATTGACTTGAAAACCAAAAGCTTACACAAGCAGTTTTAACTAAGTTAAAACTGCTTGTGCCAAATACCCCTTTAAAATTTAGATATCACTTTTTTAAGCTTAAACAGATTTGGAAAAGCCTTGGTTTTTGACAACAGATTATGAACTAATCAAATGAAATACAAATAAGCAAATTCTTAGGTAAAATAAGCACTTATTGAAAGAGCAAACATAATAAGCTATTTTAACTATAACTAGGCAGATTCACTTAAAAACTAATTTAGACTAAGCAATGGACATAATAAGCTATTACACTATTACACATTTTAGATTCTAAACGACACCGTTTTTTACCCATTTTCACTATTCATTTTAAGCACTGTAGCTACAGTGCTACAGTACTGGGCCAAAAAAAGCTCAAAAAATTTAGCTCAAAAATTTGGGCCGGCTCAATTAGTTTTTTTTTTTTTTTTAAATTGTTGGCACAAAATAGGGAGGAAAAAAATGTTACAAAAATACCGACGCATTCAGATAAAAAAATATCCGCGGTAACATTTTCGAAATTGACGTAAACAAGCCCAAAAATTTGGGCCGGCCCAATTAGTTTTTTTTTTTTTTTTTTAAATTTGTCGGCACAAAATAGGGAGGAAAGAGCTTTCAGAAAACTTAGAACATGAGATTTAGCTTAAGATGCCATTAGGTAAAAAACAGAATCAAAACTGGAATTTTAATTGTATAAACTTAAATTTTTATTAATCATAAATGTAAGTACAAGGTTTAAAAGGAAATTTCATTAAAGTAAATGTCCAAATAAGATGTAAAATAGCTAACTACACACTCATATGTTAACCCGTATTCTAGATTGCCCCTTGGTGGGTGATTTGCTTAACTAGTTTGAGTGAGGATTGTAAAGCTTCTAGGACTTTGAGACGCTCCCTCCACCTTGCTATATCTGACCCTTCATGCGTTCAATCCATCAGTAGCACCTGGGATCACGGTAACGGTGCGCTAACTTTCATTAACTTAAGGTTTACTGCGTGGCCTACCCCTCCCTCCCCCCCACCCACCCCAAACGGGATCCCACCCCCCCCCCCACACCGCCACCACCCCACCCCGCCCACCCGCCTCACAGTCACGCGACGCACCCGGTCCCACACACACACAACACCCGGCGGACGCCCCCTCCATCACCCCCACACAGCAGCCGGCCATGCACCCCCTCCCCCCCGGGGGCCCCGCCCCCCCCCCACCCCCGGGGCACCTCACCCCCCCACCCCCCCGGACCCCAGACCTCGCGTCACCCCACGCGCCGGGACTAAGACCCCCACTCACCGCTAGTCACCCCCCCCCCGCGCCACCCCCCCTCCCCATCTCTAGGCTCCAAACCCCCCCTGCCGCTCCACCCCCATCGCCCAATGGCCCATCGACCAGCCCGGGCAGCATCATCTCCCCCCCCGCCGCAGCACGAACACTCCGCCCAAACAAGCACGACCGCAACCCGCAGCCTGCAACACCGCCCGCCTCCAACACAACGCTCACAGGCGCTCCCCCCACGCCCCCCGCCCCAGCCCCCCTCGGACTCACGACCCCCAACGCCGACCCCGCCTCGGCTCCCTCCCCCACCACCACCCCAGCCCGACCACGCCACACCGCACCCCCGCCCCTACCCCACTCCCCCCCCCACCCGCCCCCCCGCGGCCCCCACAAGAGTACCACTCAGCCCTCCGCACCAGCACTCCACTCGTCGCCACTCCGCACGCCCCTGCCGTCGTGGGCCGCACCTACCCACCACCCCCCCACCCATCCCACACCCATCCAGCCCTATGCCCCCGCCGCCCCCCCCAGGCCCCCATCATCCTGCGCAGACACACAACCCACGGCCCCAACTACGCGCCCGCCCGCGCCCCCTCCTGTCTGCCGTCCCACCGCCTCCGGGGGGCTCCACCTCACTACCTCCCAACCCCTCAGCCACGCCCACACTCCACCCCGCCCAGTCTCCTGGCCGCCCCCTCCGCCCCCACCACCCCCATCCGTCCCACTGCCCTCCCACCCCGCCTCGCGCTCTCCAAGGCCGCCCCTTCCCGCCACCCCTGGCCGCTCACCCAACCCCCCACGCTCTCTCCACGTCCTCTCCTGGGAACCCGCGCGCCCCGACCAGGGCGCCCACCTACGCCCGCAACCCCCCGCGGCCCCCCCCAGCCCTCCGCCCCCAGCCCGCGGGGCCCCACCGCCCACGACTCCCCGCCACGGACGGTATCCGCAAAGAAGACAGCCAGAGCGATTCACACAAGACAGAGCCCACGCCCCCGCTCCGCAAAACACGCCAGGTGACCCAGGGGCCCACCCCCCCCGCACCCCCCACCAAAGCGCCAGGCTGACACCACCGCATCACAACCACCACCCGGAAACGACACGTCGCCGACACCGCATCGGCGCGTCCCACTCGAGACACCACACCCCCCGGCCCGGCCAAGCGCACGACACCACCACACACTCACCAGCCAGCCAACCAACACCCCCCTTCAACCCCCAACCGCGCAAACACTCCACCCCATCGCACACGCCTCACCCACCCCTCCCCCCAGTATGACGCAGCCACGACCTGCTCACCCCCGGGTTTCAGCACCCCCCACCCTCGCACCCCCTCCACCGGGCTGTCCCGGCTCCGCTCGCCCCCCCTTCCCCGCCCCACTACCCAGCCAACACGAACGATCCCAACAACGCCCCCCCGCGCACCGTGGCCATCCCCCACTCGGGAACCCCAAGAGGACCCACCCCACCAATCAACCCACCCCGACCAGCCGCACACCCCCGCCAGCCCGCACGACCGACCTGCGCGCGACCCCCGCACGGGGGCCCCGCACCACCCCTCCCCGACCCCGGGCACCAACACGCGACTCCAAACGAACACACACCCGGCGCCGCCCGCGCCGCCCGCCGCACCGGACTATAGCCCCTGATGCCTGCAGCAGGTCTCACTAGCTATCCCGGGTGCATATTAAGTGGGCTTGTTGTGTTAGCTGTGAGTTCGTTGTTTTCGTCGTTCGCCTGCCTGTCCGTGCTCTGCTTCTTCGCTTTGCTCTGCTCTACGAAACTGTGTTCATGCTGATGATCTGGGTTGCTCTATCATGCTGTGAATGCTCTCGGACTGAAGGGTAGGGCCAGTTACGAGAGAGGTGGGGATGCGACACATCAGAGAATATAAATAGCCACCCGAACCGCACTATATAAAGCCGGGCGCCTGAGCACCCAGCCCAACTCCCCGAGCACGAACAGATACGCCCACACGCAGCCAAGCCGCCGCCGAACAATCCCGCAGGCCGAGACCAAAGAACGACACGATGGCAGCCACAGGCCCAGGGTAGAAGTCGAAAAGGGGAGCAAGTAGGAAGAGGCAGTACCTGTTTATAGGGCCGAGGGGGAGGGGGTAGGGGACGCGGAAGAAACAGAGGGAGGGCACGGGGGGAGAGAGCAGAACCACCGCCAGCAGGAGCAGCCGCCGACGAATGGGAGTTCGGTAACACTGAGGAGCGCGTGGGCCTACGCAAGGGACGAGGAAGACGGCAGGACGGAGGAGACGGCGTAGTTCACAGAGGGAGACTGACGAAAGGACAGAGCAGAGAGCAATATACGCCGGTTTGGGCGGGCCAGGGCGGGATCAAGGGGGAAAGTGCATGACAGGAACGGTGCGGGCAGGAGAACAGACGGGGCGAGGAGCAGGACAGGTGTAGCCAAGGCAGAGCACGAGAAGTACGGTAGGGGGGAGGGAGGGAAGGGAGGACGACGGGAGCGACGCGTCGCTACAAGTAAGGGACGTGGGCAGACCGTGGACAGAAGAGGTACGGTAGAGAGTCGCGGAGAGGTGGACCGGGGAGGGGTGAGGGGGGCGAGGAGGCGAGGGAAGGGGCGGTACGGAGGGGTGGGCGGGGGGGGGTGGGACGGTAGTGAGGACGAGGGTTTTGTGGGGAGGTCGGGTGGGGGGGCGTTCGGAGGGCAGGGGTAGACGAGGGCTTCACAAGGGAACAGGAGAAAGTGCCGGCGAAGTTAGGAGGGGAGAGGGAACAGGAAGGCGAAAGGTCGGAAGGAAACGCGAGAACGAGGGGGGTGAGGGAGAGCGGAAGACGGAACGAGCAGCGACGAAAGTGAGGGGGAGTGGAGGGTATGTAGAGAGGAGGAGGGGACGTGCAGGGGCACGGGAAGGGGCAGGAGGCGTGAGGAGTATGGTCAGGTACAACGGAGCGCAGAAACGCGAAAGCAAGAAGGAAGGGGTTCGGTAGCAAAAGTGCGTGGGGGGAGAAGGCAGCAGACGGAGAGAGGGGTACAAACGCGAATGGGAACGGCACAGAGACAAAACAGAAGAGAGTGACCGGCGCGGGGAGGATGAGTGATAACACCGCACGAGGGAGAGGCCGGGAGCGGAGAAAGACGGCGTAGGTGGCGGACGAGAAGCGAGGTAGGTAAAAAGCGTCAGCACCCGAGACGAAGGGCGGTAGGACAGAAGTAAGGTGTAAAGGCGCGCGGCAAAAGGAAAAGGGCTTCGACGCAGGAGCACGAGTCGCGCAGAGGAGGCAAGCGAGAGAGGAGACGGCTCGCCGAGCAGACGACGGACACTGTGGGAGGAGAGACAGGGGGGTCAGGCGAGGAAGGGCGGAGGATGAAGGAGGCGAAGGGGCGACAGGCGTAGCAGGGAGTAGAAAGAGGTGGAAGGGGTGAGCGGACCGGGGGTAACGCGAAGTTAGCGATGAAGAACGACGCGGAGACGGAGGATACTAAAAGGGACCGAACGGAGGCACAGGAGAGAGTTGAGGGGTGAAAAGAGTAGAGAGGGGCAGTAATGAAAGGAGCCAGGAGAACGCTCGAAACCAGAAGTAGGGGAGGGTGGGGCGGGGACGAGAGAGCGGTGAGGAGAGGTGAGCGAGAGAGCCAAGGAGAGGAGAGTGCAAAGACCCAAAGAAGGGGGGCGAGATGAAGGGCAGCAGGGGGGGGGAAAGGACCCAGGCGGACGAACATTCAAGGTGAGAAGGAAAGCCATAGAGCGGGGCGGAGGAGACAGACACATAAGAAGAGTACAGTAAGGAGAGAAGAGCGAGACACAGAGAGTAAAGCCGGCGAAGAACGAAAGGGTAGATGACAGGAGGGCCGGGGAAAGGGAACACGAAAAAAGACAGGGGTTTCGGGGGACAGGAGCAGGAAGGAACGTAGGTCACAGTATCGGTGGTCGAAAGGAAGGGCGGGACGAAGGGCAGACGAGAGCGGTACGCGAAGGGGGAAGAGAGAGCGAAGCGGCGGGCAGGAGGACACGACCAGGCGGCGAGACGAGGCCCGTGAACAAAAGCGGCGCGAAAAAGACACGGACGAGCGAGACGGAGGACGTCGGGAAGGAGCGGCGACAGGCGGGAGACGACGAGAAAGGGGGGAGCAGGAGCATGACAGGAAATCGAAGGAGTTTAGGAGAGGAGGAGGGGTGTCGGGCACCAAGGGGCGCGCGCGAGGAGGCAGCGAGAGGAGCGCAAAGAAGGACTAATGTGGAGAGGAGAGGACGCTCGACAGCAGCGGGCAACAGGTGTAGTTAAACGAAAGCGAGAGGCTGAGTCCGAGAGTAACGGAGAGGGTGGCCGCAGTATGACGGAGACGTCGGGAGGTCAGCAGAAAAGAGAGACGAGTGAAGGAAGTGAAATTGTAAGGAGGGTCGCGCGCAACGACGCGTGGCGTAGGAGGCAGCTCGGAGAAGAGGGGAGATGGCGAAGGGCTGCAGCAGAGGCACGAGAAAGAGAGGGAAGGGAACGGGAGGGGAAGGGAACGAGAAGTACCAGGCTGCGCGGAGGAGGGTGAGTGCTAGAGGAGACGTAATCGAGAACAGGGCGAGACGAGAAGCAGGCGTAACGGAGGAGGACGAGAGGGTACGACGTAGGAAGGGGGAAAGGTGTCTTACGGACGGAAGTTGAGGAGAGGGGGAGAGGGCGGCCCGGGCGGGGAGCGAGGAGCGCCGGAGAGTAAGAGGTGTACGAGAGACCAGAGGAGTTTGCAGAGAGCGCGGGGGGGAGCGAACGGGGAGAGCCGAGGATGGTGACGGAAAGGGAGTCAAGAGCAGAGGGGCGTAAGGGGAGAGAGAGAGAGCGCGACGAGACCCAGGGGGGGCTGACAGATGCAGACCGAGAGGCGAAGAGGGGTTCGAGGTGACCACCGAAGAACGGAGCGGCGCAGAAGTTGCGGAAGGAAGCGGATGGACAGCGTGGGAGCGAGTGTTGATCGAGAGACCGAGCAGGAGAAGGGCGGCAGCGGAGTGTTGGCGCAGGGTGAACGCGCGTCGCGGCAGGCGCGGCCGGACGGAGACAGAGGACCGAACTAGAGCAGTGGGTGGGGGTAGAAAGGGGGTAGGGTAAAGGTAAGGCAGAAGGACGTAAGACGGGTGATGAGGGCAGGAGGAGGACAGTCTGTTGAAGCTGGTGCGGCAAAGAGGGGAACGCACAAGAAGGGCGAGGAAAAGCGGAGTGCCCGACGGGTACGCAGAGGAAGGCAAAGCAGGAACGGGTCGTCCGAAAGAAGGAGGGCGAAGGGGGACGGAGGGGAGTAGGGAGCCGAGGTCAGGAGCACTCACGAGAGCGTACGTGACCGGGGCGAAGAAAGGAGGAAGGAGGAGAATGTAAGGAACGACGAGGAGAGAGGGAGGAGAACGGAGTTGGAGGAGGCGGCGGACGACAGGCGAAGAGAAGCAGGCGAGAGTGGGCATGGAAAGTGCGTGGGACGGGAAGTCGGTGAGACGAGCAGAGGCGGATTAGAGTAGAGGAGGGAGGGCAACACCGGAGGAGGGACACACAAGGAAGAAGCAGGTGGAGGGAGAAGGGGGAAGACACAAGACGCGGTAACCGGGAACGGTCTTCGGAGAGCCAAGGATAGAGAAAGGAGCGCGGGATCGCTCGGGGCAGAAAGGCTGAGGGGCCGGGGAAGGGCAGGGGGGAAAGTAAGCGTAACAGGACAGGAAGCCATGTCGCAAGGGGCAAGCGACGCGCCGAGGGAGTGGGTGGTATGGACGGTAGAGAGGGGCGGACGAAACAAAGGGTGGGGAGCCAAGGGGGGCGGAGAGGTAGTAAAAGTCGGAGGACGACATAGAGAAAGGAAGGTGGTGAGAAAGGGACCAAGGTGAGGCAGTGGGTACAGAGAGAGGTGGGGAGAGAAGGGCGGGGGAGGGACAGGCAGCTGCGAGGAGACGCCGAAGAAGAACGGGGAGAGTACGCAGGGGGCGGAGAGGGAAGGAGGAGTGACCCGCGACAACAGACGGCGAGAAAGGGCGGAGTCGGGAAGAAGGGGGTGTATGAAGGAGGCCGTAGTCACCGCGGTGAGACGGTCGGTCGACGAGACAGGTGGAGGAACGAAACGGGTGGCGAACGAGTTAGGAGGGAAAAAGGAAAGTACAGAGCGTGGAAGGTTGGGGAACAGGGAACGGAGGGGGTCACGCAAGTCACGTAGGGGGTGAGCCAGGATAGAGTGAAAGCGTTTAGGCGGGTGCGAAGAGGAGGGGGGGGGTGAGAGTTTGGGCATGAGTGGGAAGAGCCGAGAGGTCGACGGCGGACAGTGAGCCGGAGGGGAGGGAAAAGGAGACGCAAGAGAGGAGCGGGCGGAAGGCACAGCGAAGGACCGGTTAGGCAGTGAGAACGCAGTGAAAGAGGGTAAAGCGCGAAGGTCGTGCAGACGCGCCAGTAGTTGAGAACACGGGAGTGGAGCTGGGGGTGAGGCGCCGTGTCGGTTTGCCGGCCCGAGGGTAAGCGCACGGGGAAGCAAGGAGGAGAGGCGGACAGGCGAGTGCAAGGGAACTAGAAGCTGAGAGGGGAGAGGCGGAGGAGGAGATGAGATGGTCGGGCGCAGGAGCACGGAGACGGCATAAGAGAAGAGCACGAGTTAGGGTAAGAAAGAAAAGAAGAGGCGGAGGTAAGTTAGAGGGTAGAGGGCGTGGAACGGGTTGGGGGTGGAAGGTGTGAAGTGCAGACGGCGCAGAGAAGGCAGCCAGGAGGCCGTGAGCAGGGGTCGGGGTAGAGGGTGGGTAGCGCCGGGGGTAAGGGAGGGAAGGGGAGGAATCCCGGGAAGGGAAACACAGTACGAGAGCAATGGAGCGGGTTGGGAGGACGAAGGGGGGAACAGGGGGGACAAGGGGGTGACGTGTGGGTAATGAGGTCGCGCGGGCGGGGACGAAGACGGGAGCTTGAAGAGGTGGGAGGGAAGAAACCGGAGAGTACCAAGGGAGAAAAGAGGAGAGGGGAAGGTAGGTAGGGGCGGGAGGTAGGTAAGAACGGCAGTTGAGGATGCAGAGGTAAGCGGCAGGGAGGGGGAGGAGCGAGGAGGGCAGGAGAGGGAGTCAACAGAGTCGGGGGGGGGCAGACGGGCGGGGCAACGAGACGGAGGGAGAGGGGCGTTGTGTACCTGGAGGGAAGGCGAACACGAAGTAGGGGGGAGGCGGGGTGACGAACGACGTGGGGGAGACCGCAGACGCCACGAGCCGGGGCGAAGGAAGAACAGTGATTAGTAGGGGGGGGTGCGTGGAGCGGAGGGGCGCCGGGGCATGGCCGGGCGGTAGAGGAGGGTAGAAGTAAGAGCCGGCTAGCAGAGGGAAGGTGGGAGGACAAGAGAGAGAAAAGGGACGTGAGGGGGAGGTGGGGTGAAGAAGTGAGCGGCGGGAGAGAGCGAGAGGGGCGCAAAACGAGCAAGCGGACGGGCCAATAAGGGGCGGAAAGGCGGAGGAAGTATGCGCACGGAGGGGGGTAGCGGGGAAAAGGAGGGAAAAAGGTGGTCGGGAAAGGAAGGCCGAGTAACGATGATGCGAGACGACCGAGGGACCGGCGGGAGAGGGCGGGGAGAGGCGAAGTCGCGACAAAGAAGAGGATCGGAGAGGGAGTGGTACGAGTGGACGAGGGGAGGGCGTTAGAGGCGCGTAGTGGGAGAGTACCGACGACGGGGGAGACGGGAGAGGGGGGTAGGTAGAAGTCAGTCTAGGGGGAGTCACAGGGGAAGAAAAACAGTAGAACCGACAGGGTCCGGGGGGGAGACGGGGAAGGAAGCACGTGGCGACCACAGGTAGGCGGAAGAAGGGGAAAACGAGTGTGAGAAGGAAGGGGAGACGGAGTAAGGGGGGGGAGAAGGGACAGCGGGCGCACACGGCGAGACAGGAGGCGCGAGAGGGCGGGGGAGGCAAGAGTGGGGGGGGGTTGGAGAGGAACCGACGTAAGCTGGGCGGGGACGAGTAGGGTGAGGGTAGTGGTTCGTGAGAAAAAGAGAAAGAAAGGAGTGCAAGGAGACACGGGAGACGGGGGGTTCTGTAGAGAGGAAGGACTACGGCGTTGCGAGCGGACGTCAGCAGGGCATACAAAGAGCCGGGGGAAGGACAAGTAAAGTCAAGGGATAGACGAAACCGGAGGAGTACGAGGGGCAGGAGCGGGGCGAAGGAGACAGAAGGCGAGGGGTACAGAAGGAAAGTGAGACGTCGTGGGGGGGGGGAGGGGGGGGAGGGGAAGGGCGGCTGTAGAGCGGGCGGGGACAGGAGGGGAAGCAGCGGGAAGGGGTGAGGGGGGAAGAACGACGAGGTAGACAGCGGGTCAGGAAAGAAGCGTCGCGCGGCAGAAGCAGGGAGGGGGACAACACGGCACTCAGACGGCGTCGGGCACGGGAGCCTACAGACCCGTGGTCGTTCGCACCTGTCCGTCCGCACCCTCCGTCCTGTCTTTTCCCCTGTTTTCTATTTCCTTCTTCTTGCCCTCTGTGTATCTCTCTCTTCTTCCCCCGCTTTTATGTGCCTGTCAGGCGTGTCAGGGGCTTATCCTTCTAGAAGCATACGTGTGAGAGAGTGAGGATTTACCCTGCGTGCGTTTGTGTAAAAATGGGAGGGAGGGAAAAGGTATAAGATGCACAGTGATTTTGACCGGGTGTTTGACCCTGTGTTTATAATATGATCTTTGACCCGGGTGTGTGATGGACTTGGGCTGAAGTTATTTAGTTGGGCCAGGAATAGGTTTTAAGCATAATGAACTTGGACTTTTGGTTTAATGGCTTATAAAATGTTTAAGGTTTATAGTTTCAATCTTAACGGGCTGACTCAGCATATTAAATGGGTACGGATTGGCCCATTAAAGATAAATACGCCTTCGGCTTCGTTATCTCGCACTCATTCCAATCTCGTGCCCGGTTTTGTTCTTTTTGCTTCGTTTTTCGTCCTTTTGGGATATCCGTTACCTGCACAGCACAATAACCAAAACACACATATACACTGTATTTTTCATCTGTTTTAGGTCATTTAGAGTCGTTTTATTAGGTAAAAGGAATGTGTATTTAAGCAAGTCTTTGGTCAAGAAAAACATTAGGAGGGTTTTAAGGAAGGTCTTTGGTCAATTTACTAGTTCTAAGATGTACATGTACTAGCTTTTTAATGTGTGTGTTTCTTTGCTCCCTAATGTATATATTAACCCATGAAATCAAGGAAGATATTTGCTAGTATTTATCTTGCATAAAATGAAGGTATAATGTCTTGCATAAAAAAACTAGTTGTTACTTGAAGTAAAAAAAAAGATGTAGTTTTTATTTATCATGTGTATACTTGAGAATGTATGATCTAGCTTATTTTTTTT